>JAVTVY010038206.1:0-162418 GCA_036873755.1 Hanleya hanleyi | reverse complement strand
GCGCAACCTCTGAACATGGTTGTCTCCCATTATGCCAGATTGACATAGCAGAAGGGAAGATATGTATGGTTGGCCATCCCTGCCAGAATTCGTCATTTAGAGGCTGCCTCTAAATAATATATACCATGGTATAAAATGCCAAGCCTGCCATAATTCGTGTTTAGAGGCTGCCTCTAATTATTTTGTACCATGGTATAAAATGCCAAGCCTGCCATAATTCCTATTTAGAGGATGCCTCTAAATCGCCAAGCCTGCCACAATTCGTATTTAGAGGCTGCCTCTAATTATTTTGTATCATGGTATAAAATGCCGAGCCTGCCATAATTCGTATTTAGAGGCTGCCTCTAATTATTTTGTACCATGGTATAAAATCGCCAAGCCTGCCATAATTCCTATTTAGAGGATGCCTCTAATTCATTTTAGCCGTAAGTCGTAAATTTTCGCCTTCTTATTACTTCCACCAATGATATGCGCTTTCACAAATTTGGTGCCATATCTCTACGCTTATTACAAGTTTACTCATTGGTCAAATTTAATATTCTTGATATGACATCGAGTTGTTTATGACTTACGGCTAAAATGAATTAGAGGCATCCTCTAAATAGGAATTATGGCAGGCTTGGCGATTTTATACCATGGTACAAAATAATTAGAGGCAGCCTCTAAATACGAATTATGGCAGGCTCGGCATTTTATACCATGGTATATATTATTTACAGGCAGCCTCTGAATACGAATTGTGGCAGGCTTGGCGATTTAGAGGCATCCTCTAAATAGGAATTATGGCAGGCTCGGCATTTTATACCATGGTACAAAATAATTAGAGGCAGCCTCTAAATACGAATTATGGCAGGCTTGGCATTTTATACCATGGTATATATTATTTAGAAGCAGCCTCCCGGCTGACGAATTCTGGCAGGGATGGCCAACCATAGATATGCTACTCTTTGTAAGTTAGAGGCGATTTGTAAACAGCGGTGCATTCCTGGCGAAACTGCCAAATACAAAAGGCGGAATTGTCGTGATTTGCTATCGCACGATTGCACGATTATTTCTTAACTAGATTATCAGATGATATTTGTTAGAACAAAGAATGTTTGTTTTACAAAAACAATTTTTTTTATAGAAACACTAAATCCAACACATCTTTTTACCTCCGTCGATCAGACGGAGGTCTAGGAGAGCAACGTGAAATCTCCCGCCAAATAATTGGCATATGGGGAACCCACGACTCATAGGATTTCCAATAGGCATTGGTATGGTTCCCGACGAAATTTTGAAGCCACGTTGTTGGACACTGTTGAAATAATGGGGTTCCCATTGCAATGCATTTCAATGGGTCTTGCTTCTGTAGTCGGGTTCCACCTTCCATCATGCTTCACGATTTACACGTAATGTTGGCCGCTTCCATCGGGAGATTCAACATGGCGGTTCTCCAGCTTGTAGAGATGGACAATGCGATTTTTTGCCGTTTTTCTGGTAAGTTTATTGCCGCGATTTCATGTCATTACAACACAATGATTCCTAGTACACCACCCGTCATTTCTATATATCGTAAAGTATTTGTCGGCTGATGACTTATGTCGAAGCCAACCAAATAGTCCAAGTTGTTGTTGTTGCATATCAAATGCACGGGAGGTCATGCACGCACTGACTGGAAGACAACAGCACAATCGACGATGCCCTGATTTTTAGCTCATCTGGGCCGAAGGCCCGATGGGCTAATGTCATGGCCTGATTGTCCGTCGTCTGTCGTCCGTCGTCCGTAAACATCTTCTTCTTTGAAACCGCTGGGCCGATTAAGCTGAAACTTGGCAGGCGGCCATCTTGGATTTACCCATGAAACTTTGTTATCGCGATTTCTCAGGAACTACTGCATGGATCTTTCTCAAATTTGGTACAGGTTTCCCTTGGCGTCTAGTTGTGCAAGGTACATTGTACCTATTGTGGTCTGATTCGAAAATCCATTATGGCCACCAGGCGACCATCTTGGATTTCTCCATGAAACATTGTTATCGTTATTTCTCAGGAAGTAAACCATGGATCTTTCTCAAATTTGGTACACAGATTCCCCTTGGGGTCTAGTTGTGCAAGATACCTTTTGTGATTTGATTTGAAAAACCAATATGTCCACCAGGCGGCCATCTTGGATTTCTCCATGAAACTTTATCGCGATTTCTCAGGAAATTACTGCATGGATCTTTGTCAAATTAGGTACACAGGTTCCCCTTGTGGTCCAGTTGTGCAAGATACCTTTTTTGGTCCATTTCGAAAATCCAATATGGCCGCATCTTGAATTTCCCATGAAACTTTGTTATCATGATATCTCAGTAAGTTACTGCATGGATCTTTGTCAAAATTAGGTACAGGTTCCCCTTGTGGTCAGTTGTGCAAGATACCTTTTTTGGTCCATTTCAATCCAATATGGCCGCATCTTGAATTTCCCATGAAACTTTGTTATCATGATATCTCCAGTAAGTTACTGCATGGATCATTTAGTATTCAGGGAACAACACAAGTTAGAACCTCATCTATTGCAGTTCTTTAGTAAAAATTTCTTACAGCTACTTTCGCCAGTTACAGCCAGATGAGCTACAGTGCTGTGGCACTATCTTTCTGATACTTTTTTTCCTTCAGTTGATGATATCCACCAGCCTGGTTGTTTAACAGTTATTCTAAATTTTGCTGATAAATTATATTTCCCGGGGGGAGGGGCTATTTATTTTGGCATTTGGCAGTTCAATAATGGTTTGATTTTGCAGAAGCATCAAATTGATTTAGCTGCGTGAGTCTGTAAACTTGATAAATAATATACATATACTTACTTTTTTTTTTTTTTTTTTTTAGTTTTAAGCCCTGGACATACCACTGGGCATTTATTTGCCATACGATCACATTTCACATGCTTTGTTCAGCCCCCGTGATCTGGAACCAAACAGACACTATCACTAGATGAAAAAAGGAGATCATGATATACATTTCAGGTTTTACCGATGCCAAATGACTTGAACAGAAGACAATTAGACAAAAAGAAAATCAATAAATATATCAATAAATAATAAATTACATAGAAAATTTTCTTGTCTTTGCAAGGGGGACATCAGACACACTGACAACACAGACCATTCATTCAAATTTCGCCTTCCATTGGGGAGACAGAAATATTCCTCAACACAGTATGCGTATTCTCTTTTGTGATCTAATTTTCGTTTGTCAAAATATTGCTCCATAGAGAAGTTACTGATATAAACAATCCTGTTATAGATTATGATATACTGGATTCTTGTCATGCTGATGCCACTAACATGAACTCCAACAATCCAACCAGTGGTCAAGATCCATCATCGTTCTTCAGAATTCATATTATTGATCACTCATAGATTGGATTAAGTTCTCATAGTACTCAGTTCTCATTTCAGACTTTTGCAAATTCTTGTAACATGGCCAGGTCCCAGTTCTATTAAGTACACGTATGAAAGGTGCGAACTGGTATAATGGATTTCATCTTGTTGTGTATGACGAAAGAATGAAATATAATGAAGGCCATAAACATTTTCAATGAAGTGAGTTTTGATATTAAATATGTATACAATTGATTCCATCCTGCAGGTCATGAATTCAGCACTTCTGATATCAGATGCAACAGGACTGTTACACAATGGATGTACTGGATGAAATAGAAAACCCAAAACAGACTATTGATTGGTTCAGCTGTGTCAGAAAGGTGTGGAATGACAGAGGTGGTGAAAATCAGAGTCAGTGATTGGCCACAAGCCCAAACCCATTGGATATCAGCTGATTCCTCAGGAAATAAACAATACACATGTAATGACCACCGGCAGAGTGATACATGTGTCAATCGGTCAGCCATTTCCAAGGATGCCCAGTTCTAACTTAAACCAACCATGCCGGACTTCATTCCTTCTCTCAGAATAATTGGATCTAACTTTTACAAAACCTGCAGCTTCCAATAGCTCCTGGATCTAAAACACATAAATAAAGGGCTCTAGTTTATCGGTGCTATGGCAAAAATATCATGTAGAATGGGATTGTGTGGATAATATCAGATTCATGGATATTGAAGTCCTGCAGCATGCTCCACAAAGATCATCAAAGGTCATAAACCTTTCTGCTCTGCACCAGTGTGGATCTATACTTGGTTTTTTTTTACAGAATTATCTCCCTTGACCAGGTAAGGACTTGAGTGTCTAAAATTATTTAGCTTCTAGAAACAAAGACTTCATTTCCTGAGTAGAGGTAAAAACCGAACATATTTTGATTATTTTATTCAAATTTCAATTCCACTTCTGGTATATGTACATGTATAAAATACATACAGAATGAACTGCATACAGAATAACACAAACAACAGGTATATATGTATCTCATTACATTCTTAACCAAAGATCAATACCTGGGTGATATTACAACAATACCATGGTGTTATATATTGTTATGATTGGCTTAACTTTAGCTGCTGAAGATATTTCTAATTTGAGGGTAATGGGCAATCATACTAAATTTATTTTCATAGCTTCATTTATTTTCACAATAAGCAACATAATCGAGATTAGCAAGTGAAGTTTTACAACATAATATAATACGCATCATGGGTCTCCTTCAGTTTAGTGTAGACATATATACCCTTGGATATCTGTTACCATGATTCAGTCATAATATTGTCTGTATTATATTGATGTCGACAAGGAATAAACATAATTATTTGATAGTATTATTAATTGTATGTTGTTTATGATTAACATTAACTTTTTATTCGCTGGAATCCAGCCATTTGTTCCATATGGGCAATATTCTCATCAGCCATCACCATTCAATATGAATGTACATGTACAATTTCATGGTAATTGATACATTATGGTGAAGGTGACCTGTAACACCAGTATACAAAATTATTCTGAGCGCATTGAATCCTCATCACATGATGCTGAGACAGATCAGAACGGAGTGTCGGTAAAATCAGTTGTGTTTTGTAGAGGATGCTATACTGTACACATACAAAATATGAAGTGTTGATGTGTAGGGCCTATAGCACAAAATCACAAGCAAGTTGGTAAAACTAGGCACACAGGGTCTCATTTCCGCCGCTAACGTGTTGATTTGGGTGGGGGCGTCCTCTCAGGGGGAGGGAAGGAGCCTAATGTCTCAAGCAATATTCCAGGTTTTCCATCAATATACTCTATTCCATACCCCAATATTTCAAGCACGTGAAATCAGACAAAAATTATTTGCGGGGAATGTGACTTCCACATCCCTACACATGTAGCTGGACATGCTAGTGGGGAACCCTCAATCCCAGGTTAATTACCATTGGTGAAGTTCATGTCCAACAAATGCAAACTTGAGCTTGGCATCCGGCCCTATGTTATTCAGTGATGTATTCCCCTACGGACCCTGTTGCCTCGAAGGAGGTCGTTGCGCTCATCCAGCGCTTGTTTAGTATGTACACTTGTTTTCTTACATGTTCTTTTTTTAGCACACCAGACAAGTGAGCAGTTTCTGTGCAAATTATACTAAACCAGACTTGAGAAATTCTAACATAATTGTAACCCCAGTAAGAAGCATTACTATTCATGATCATACTACACCAGTGGCCGTGAAAACCGATTCTTCTCGTTAATACACTTTTTAGACGGGGAGACTCATGTTCATGATCGAAATATTATATTTTTTATCAAATTTTATTTATGAGTTAGATATAGCTATATAACTATTGAAGAGAAAAAATGACATGTAACTAACTTTCCGCAATAATAATGCAAATTACTCTTGTGAACTATCTCGGTCTTCGCCAATACTCCATGAAGGAATGCAGTAGAGCAGAATTCCAGTTTAACACTTAACACATGCATTAGCCATGATGATGCGGATACACATTATAATTCTGGCATCATACCGTCAAGACGATAGAAATTGACAGGAAAAGGAAAAACTAGCAGAGGATACACCATTTTAACCCACTTGATCATATTTTTCCATATGATGATTATGCCTATAAATAAGGTCGTTAGTTAAACAGGTTAGAGAGAACTACCTCTCTAAAATGGAGATAAAAAAGGTCGTTTTTGCTTAATAATTGGAGTTATTCATCAAAATGCTTCAAAATATTCATGCGATTTACCTTCAGTATTGTTACATGTCTTAACACTGGTTTTCCAATGAAAGTGCATATGGTATAGTTTAATTGTTGATAGAGAGAAAAAGCATGTCGTCCGTTATTATGCAAATTGGATAGACGACAGGTTGTTAACGACATTTTTACACTTCCATTTTTAGAGTTGGTTCACTCTAACATGTTAATCCTAACGTTTTTCACCAGTATGAGTCTTCAGATGGTTTTCCATGTTATGCTTCCACCTGAATCGTTCTCCACAGATTTTGCAAAGGAAATTTCTCTCCTTAATGTGAGTCCGCATGTGGCTGTCCAGATTGTGTTTCCTCTTGAACTTCTTACCACAAAAGGAGCATTGAAATGGCATTTCCTCACTGTGTAAGGTCATATGTCGATATAAGCCATTATACGAGGATAACTTTTCACCACAAGTGTCACATTGATACCCTCCGCCTTCCGCGTGCCATTTAACGTGTTCCTGAAACCCTTTCTCTGAGACAAAATGCTTTCCGCAGCTTTTCACAGTACACTTAAGTGTCTTTCCCTCATGCCGCTTCAAATGTTTTATCAGAACGGACTTGCATCCAAATGCCTTTCCACACTGGGAACATAGAAAAGCTTTTTCTTCATGAACTTCGCGTATGTGAGCACCCACTCTGTATGTATCAAGGAAATGCTTATCACATAATGGACATTTGGCGTCTTTCACTCCAAAGTGAGTTGCTGTGTGCAGCTTCATTGAACTTTGAGACTCGCACGAATAATCACACACTGAGCACTTGTATGGCATCCCGTCTTTATGAAAGTGAACATGTTCCTGTAGAGCCTTATCTGATTTCAGGATTCGACAACAAGTCGGACATTGGTTTTCTGCTTGGTGACCCTCGTTACTTTCCGTGTGTTCTCTCACGGTCAAAGAGAAAGGGAATCTCAGACCACACGTTACGCAACCATACAACAGTTTGTGTACAGCATCACGGTGCTTTCCAAGCTCCTTGCTTGTATTGAAACACATCCCACAAGTACGGCACTGGCAGCGTTTATCGTCGGACCAGTGGATAAATATGTGCTCAATGAGCTCTGATTTATGGCCAAAAGTTTCCCGACAAACTTCACATTTGAAAGGATTTTCCAAACTTGCACCGTGATGTTTTTCCAGATGCACACCCAAAGGATGAAGGCCTTCAAATACCGAAGTACATATGTCGCATTTGACATGCGTGATCAAACCCGTATTGTCCTTTATCCCAGGGGAATTTCTGAGTAACGACGCATGTTGTTGAACAGTCAACTTTGACAAATAGACCGCTCTTGGCTTTCGAGGTCGCGAAACACTGTCCCGCTGTTCTGGGTTTCTTATGGTTTCAAGGAACAGAACATCGCCAACCGGGGGGTGCTCATCGGGAATTCCGGATTCAATATATTCGTCCTCCTTATTCTGTTTGTTCGGATTTGTTCGAGCACAGTCGCTATTTCTGTCAACAGGCGTAGCTGAATCAAGTTCAGGAGAGACCGTCTTGGGTCTAGGCCCCCGTGCCTCAGTGGCAGGCTCCTGTGTCTCAGCGATAGGGGCCTGTGTTTCAGTGGTTGGCCCCTGTGCCTCAGTGGTAGGCCCTGGTGCCTCAGTTGTATGTTCCTGTGGCTCGGTGGTAGGTCCCTGTGCCTCAGTGGAATCAGATGTTAACATCTGTGAATTTCTTGACTTTTTAACTGCAGGTGTTTGAAACTTACGAGTCAAAGAGCTTACATCTGGCATGTCAGATAGTTGTGGTTCTACAGCTTTAGCTACCTCCTGTGCGTATTTACTGAGAATGTTTTCGACAATAGACTTAACACGTGGATTTTCCGGCAAAGAATGTGGGATTCTTCGGTTATTTTGCTTGTTAGGTGGGTTCTTTGGTTTATTTTGCTTGTTAGGTGGGTTCTTTGGTTTACTAGAATTTAGACCGAGTTGAACCATTCCATCTTCCTCCCAATCGTCATCATTCTCATCTCCAGTATTATAGACATGGCCTGGATCCGAGTCTTCATCGTCGCTCTCCAACACAATGTCATTCACGTCCCCATCCGTGGTGGTGACTTCCTTCAGTATCTTTGGTTTGGCCTTTCTCTGTAAGTGTTCTCGTCCGATTGATGACGATCGTGCCCCTTCAACAGACTGGACATCTTCACTGTGAGATTGTTGGTCTGAAATTCTTACTTCAGAAGATTTATTCGTCCTCCTGCTCGTCTGGTGTTCCGGCTTTCTTACTGTTCCAAGAGGCTGGACATCAACACTCTGAGGCTGCTGGACAGAAATTCTTACTTCAGAAGATTTCTTCTTCCTACTATCCTTCCGGTGTTTTAGCTTCCTTATTGTTTCAAGAAATTGTACATCAACACTGTGAGATACACGATTTGGAATTTCTACTTCAGCAATTTTCTTCTTCTTATCAGTCTGCTGTTCAGGCCTTCTAGCCATTTCAAGAGATTGAAGACTGATACCGTGATGATGCTGATCTGCATTTTCTGGAGAATCATTCTCATAATATGATCTCGGCCGTTTCCGATTTCCCAAACATTGAACAGAAGAGTTATTTTCACTGTGAACTGACTTACAGGATGAGTGTTCAGAGGAACTAGATTTGGGCCCAGAATGTGTCACAGCGGGCCTACCAGTTGAAATTCCGCGCTTGTTTAATGCATGTGTTTGGAAATTTTGAGTTTTCGAATTGACGTCAGATAACTGTGGTTTTGAGGTTCTTGCTGCCTCCATGGCGTGTTTGCAGAGTATTTCGTTGATAATAGACTTAACGCGTGCACTTTCCACTGAAGAAGATTGGTTCTTTCCTCTGTTGTGTTTACAGCTGAGTGTAATCTCTTCCTCCTCATTCCAGTCATCGTCGTCATCATCTTTATCGCTGTAGACATCGTCTAGTTCAGACTCTTCGTCATTCTCCACAGCTATGTCATTTAGTTCACTCTCTGTATGAGTAATTTCTTTCAGTGTTTTTGGTTTGGCCTTTCTCTGTAAGTGTTCTCGTCCAACCGATACTGATGACCGTAGCTGACGAGTTGTGTCCATTTCCTTCAACTGTTCCTCGGATTGGGAAGAATACAGGGTCACTGATTCTATTGCTCCTGATCTTACCTTGTCCCGACTTTGAGGGGTAGATCTATCCAATTGAGCAGTATCAGTCTCAGTTGACCTTATTTCAGCAGCTTCAAGATCCATGGCCATTCCACATTCTGACATGATTTGTGTGCTTGCAACTGCTGGTTCTATTTCAGATTCAGACCTTGAAGTGTGGCCAACTTGACCTGAGATTTTTCTCATTTTGGCTGTGTTGGCAAATGATAGTAAGGCATTTGTTTTCACAACTTTAGCCTCCCTTGAGAATGTCAAGTCCTGGGTCTCCGAATTGGGCCTGATCACCTGATGTTCCCGCATAACTGCACTACAGGCGGTTGGCTGGACAACGGACGAAGATTCTTGGGTCTGATCTGATATTGAATTTAAATCATATCTAGTCCTTTTGTTACCCAATTCTCCATTTTCCTCAAAATCTGCCTTTCTCCGCAGAACAGGGTATCCAACTGAAGGAGTGTCAGTATGTACCAAGAACTGTGTCTCATGACTGTCATCGAACCTGTCTGCTTGGTAGAGTTCAAGTATAGGCTCTGTCTTCATGAATGGTTCTGACTTCATGTAATGAGACTTCATAATATCGGTGTCACTATCAACTATAGGATTACAGAGTTCAACTTGGTGTGGCTCATTCTTCTGTTCCTCCTTTACAGTGAACATCACAGAGCCCGAGAATTTATGCAGAAGCATTTTGGCGCTGGCTGGGACATCCATGATCAGTCTTCTTCGCTTGTGGTTAATCTTCTATATCTGGAATGTAAACAGATAGATCATAATGTACAGTCAAACTTTATGAATTTGACTTTTTATTTCGAATTATCACAGAAATGTCATCATCACAATAAATGTATGGCTGTGAGACCATCTATTCAGTGAAAACTTCATTTATTCAAATCAGTACCAGCATGTTCAAATAATATTCTTTGAGAATTTAGACAGAAACCCCATGTTAAGAGTAATTTTTAAGAGAAGACATTCTAAAAAAATTGAGTATGATGCAGTAGATAGCATGTAGCGTAAATAATTG
Organism: Hanleya hanleyi; assembly: GCA_036873755.1. Taxonomy (NCBI): domain Eukaryota; kingdom Metazoa; phylum Mollusca; class Polyplacophora; order Lepidopleurida; family Hanleyidae; genus Hanleya; species Hanleya hanleyi. The sequence goes on along the minus strand of JAVTVY010038206.1, from coordinate 152,134 downwards.
CAATGGGCGTCAGGGATATTGGAGTGCAGCTATTTGGAAGTGCAATCCTGTGATTTAGGGTTTTACAAATGCCAACGTTCTGGTGATATCACCAAGCGAATCATATCGGGCAACGAGTTATCATAACAAAAGGTTATCAAGGGCTTTGTTCCAGTTATCATGCATGTTATGTTCAATACTGAATATACAATGAAAAGGGTTATTTTTATTAAGGTTTGTTGGATTTTGTGAACAATAACATATGCTGTTAATTCTGGACCCCACCAGTCCAATATGATGGGAACTGCTAGAGAATCTTTTTCTAACATGTTGCATTCTGTATTTCTTGGATCTATTCAAGGAGAAAATACACATCATATTATAACCCCCCACCCTACTCCCTCAAACTATGCCAGACGACATGCCTGGTCTTTGTTTAAGGACAACATTCTCATTTAAAGTGCAGCAAATATATTTCTATTTTCAAACTTGGGATAAATAAATGGCTTCGCCTTACGTGAGTAGAGATACGTGCAAGTATCCCGCAGAAGAAGACTGTAGTTAATGAAATGGTCATGGTGATTGTTCAACGTGTCGGTCGTTTATATTATCATGATTATATAGATCTACTTATCTGATATCGATCATATCCAACCTGTAACCATCACGGTCATCTATACGCGGTAAGACTGACCCTGGGATCGTGTGTATCTATTTACAGCCTACTTTCGGCAACTGTATGAGGGAATTTCCAACCACCTCGCTGGTGGTCTAGTACCCCAGCCACCAGTCAGATTTTTGGGTCCCCGCGCACATCGCCGGAAGTGACATCATATATAGTAAAATAGATGTTTGCCGAATATTTTTCAACCTGTAACCATCTGGGTCATCTATACGCGGTAAGACTGATCTTATGGATGACGAAGTGTACGCAAATGAATATTTCTATTACTTTTCAAGTCTGCATAATACCTCTGTTGACCTAGCGTTGAAAAGAATTATCTGGAGATTATTTTCCCTGCTTATAAGCTCAGACAATATATGTTTCAAAAGTAGTATGAAAAGCCTGTAATTTATCAGATTTCTCGAGTCAGTTCTCCGCCGGATGAAGACCGAACAGTATACGATAATGTACGGGCTTGGGATTAGTTCTCGTACGCTTTTCACGGTTTATTTTAATTTTATATAAAAGTAATTTCTTGAGAGACACACAAACTGACCTGGCTAATGCTGGGATCAAGACCCTTCCCTTGGAGGAGTTTCGCGGGTTACGTGACCTTTCCCTGCACGTGCGGGAGCAGTTATTAACTTGACTTTTTAGATACCGTATCTCTAACGCACGAGAGAGAGAGCAATTCTCGTACAGCAGGCGAAAGTCGCAATTTTATGCTGAATCGTTGTAAATATCATCGTTTATGCAATTAAAAAAATTATTTGAGTAGTTTTAGAAGAAATAATATATACTAATTGGACAATTTATCAATCTGACCTGTTCACAATGAAAGACTGAACAGCGGCTGTCGTTATTTGGACGGAAAACGAAATGTTCGGCAGTCATTGGAAGTCTAACTCTTCGGCCGTCAATAGCTGATAGCGTATAAACTAATTATCCGATTTTAATTTTAATAATATATTTGGAATCCTGAAGAAATTCTCGTTTCAGAAATATAAAGATTGATATATTTGTATGCTATTTCATGACGTAAAATTCAACCAGAAGATATCACTAATTTACTGAAAATGTGAGTTTGCCGCCATTTCACTGTGAACACTCGTTCGGAGATAGGGAGGGGCGGTCGAAGAAAAGCAATGACTGCGCCCCGTGTCACATGACATAAACACAGCTGTCGAAATGGGATTGTCGTCTGGCTTTCGTGAAATGAACCTGATGGTCATCAATCATGTTACCTATATATTGATTGGCGATAAAATGGACTTCCCGTGTGATGGATACCAGAAGTAAGTATGCCCCGGAAAACAATTAAAAAAAATAATACTTCCAATCATACCAAGAAGTAGAAATTTTGACAGACAAATTAAACCTCACCCCCGCACATAAGCGATCCACATAGAAAGTCACTACGTGTCCTGAATGCGCGCACGTGCGAGGTGTACGAGATTTGATCTGTACGAGAATCGATCTCGAGCCCGTATCGGATATCGCTCCGCAACTATGATCGACATCAGGTATATGCATATATATCTTTCGAGCATGAGAGTGATTTTGTCCAGATGACTTACATCCAAAAAAATCCTACTTTGTACCAATTGCCAAGCAAACAAACCAGCAAAGGAAAAAAAATTACCAGCTCCCACGAACCCGCACCCACCTGTTTTCGCACCTTTCGCAAGCTGTTGCCAAAATCGCGCGCCTGCTGATTCGGACCGTGTGAATTCCTAACTTAAACCGAAGGCGGAACTCGTTCGTGGTGAAAGACATAAAATGTATTCGGTCATATATATGCCAGAAAGCTGAGCACACTCATCTCCACGTTGCATGTGAATAAGCGCTTGTAGTACTCCGAAATGCATACGCAGTCAAGATATCTGTTTTAGCCAAAGGCGAAACAATATTGGATAGCAGACCGCATGTTACGTGGTCGCATTTGTTCGTGACATGTTCATGTAAGATACAGTTTCCATACCAGTATTTCAACCGGAATACCAATTTATGGATAGGATAGGCATTTAACTTCCCTATTTTCAAGCGGCTGTTCATTGCGGATTCTAACCTATTTTTCTGCCTATTCGTCGTTGCCCACTTTAGAAAAAAATTATTCAAAGTGGTGTACACACAAATGTTATAGGGCCTAACGTTCTTAATTGCGATCTTTTCTTCTGGTTAAACTGTGTTGTTTGAAGTTGTGAATTTGTTAATTTAAACATCTTTGGATGAAAAGAAGGCTTGCAGGAGAAGTATTTTTAAAAAATGTCCAGATGAGAGTGACCCAAACTTGCATATAGTGAACCACGATACAGAGTGCTCCATTTCATCCATCGGCTCTGTTGTAAGATGTGTTGGGGGTATTGGGGGGAAGTAAGACGTGTCTGTATTACATTCCAGACCAGAAGAAAACGTTCGTTGTAAGGTGGACTAAGTCCCCAAGGGCTCCGACAAACATCAGTTTGTATATATAACAGAACATCAGAATACGGTAATTTTGAAGATTCTATGTATTGAATATATATGCAGTTATGCATACTGATAATTAATTCTTATATAAATATATTTGTTTTTACCCCTCAGCCTATTAGGCTGCGGGGTCTTGTCGTTGGCATGTACGTCCGGTCGTCCGGTCGTTCGTCCGGTCGTCCGGTCGTCAATAATTCTTGTGATCGATCTAGAAACCGAACCGTTGCTTCTAGAGACTTCAAATTTGGTATACAGAATTGTTGGGTGGTCAACCACAAGCCTATTGAATCTGGACCCGATTGGTTGGAAACTTTGGCGGCCATCTTTAATTTATGCGAAACCATCGCAGCTTTCTTGTTACCAAGCTTTTTTTAGAACGACTTACCCTAGGCACACCAAACTTGCCGTGCACATCCATATGCTCATGACCCAGAACCCTATTGAATCTGGACCCGATTGGGTGGAAACTTTGGCGGCCATCTTTAATTTATGCGAAACCATGAATCTTGTGTATCTCGGAAACCATTTTGCTGTTCAGTGTGAAACTTTGTAGAGATTATCGATACATCAAGAAACTTTGAAGGAATGACAAACCAGTTTTCCTGATTAGGTGAAAGCCTTGGTGGCCATCTTTAATTTATGCAGAATCTTTAATGATGTATTTCTTTGATACCATTGAAGTGTTCTATACAAAACTTCTTGTTACCAAGCTTTCTTTAGAACGACTTACCCTAGGCACACCAAACTTGCCGTGCACATCCATACGCTCATTACTCAGAACCCTATTGAATCTGGACCCGATTGGGTGGAAACTTTGGCGGTCATCTTTAATTTATGCGAAACCATTAATCTTGTGTATCTCGGAAACCATTTTGCTGTTCAGTGTGAAACTTTGTAGAGATTATCGATACATCAAGAAACTTTGAAGGAATGACCGAACCAGTTTTCCTGATTAGGTGAAAGCCTTGGCGGCCATCTTTAGTTTATGCAGAATCTTTAATGATGTATTTCTTTGATACCATTGAAGTGTTCTATACGAAACTTGGTATACAGCATCGATGTATCAAGAGACTTGACTTGCACTGAATAACCACATCAATTCTTCTGAGAGGCGGGAAGGATGGCCGGCCATTTTTAATTTATGCAAAATCATTAATGATCTCTCTCTGATACCGTTCAAGTGCTCGATGTAAAATTTGATATACATCATCAGTGCATCAAGAAACTTACGATGAATGACAGAACTGGTTTCTCTGATTGGGCGGAAACTTGGTGGCCATCTTTAATTTATGCAAAATCTTTAATGATATAATCCGGATACCATTTAAGTGTTCTATATGAAACTTGGTATACAGCATCGATGTATCAAGACACTGCAATGAAGATCATTCCTCTGGCGGGAAGGATGGCCGGCCATTTTTAATTTATGCAAAATCATTAATGATCTCTCTCTGATACCGTTCAAGTGCTCGATGTAAAATTTGATATACATCATCAGTGCATCAAGAAACTTACGATGAATGACAGAACTGGTTTCTCTGATTGGGCGGACTTTCTACATCACTAAAGGAACCACTGTTCAGCGACTAATGTTGTCATACTTGGAGACTTCAACAATGACTTTGCTGTCGACTCGGCTGAAACAACCAAGATAAACGACTTCTTCCAAGAGCATCCATGGGCTCTTTCCCTTAATCCACACCCCAACCACAGATCTTAGGACAACCATTGACCAGATTTTCACCAATTTCAAACTCACAGATATACAATTTGGTGTCCATGAAACATATTATTCATATCACAAGGCTGTTTGGATTGCCATCCACCCATCCTCATCCTCTGCTTGATCACAGATGGAAAGAGACAGAAAATCAACTGGTACACAGGGATTCATACAGTTATTGCTATCAAAGACTTTTATTATTGTTTAGATTATTATTAGGGTTCAAAGCCAAAATGGCTTTAAGCCTTTTGTTTTTGTTCAGAATATTTCTGTTCTTCCGCCATATTTTTCGCACATGCTATGTCAAAATATTTATTATAATCCTTCAATGCATCTAACATCCCACACTGAATTTATCATATTGTATTTGTAATCTTTTACAAGCCACTGCTAAAGCATCTTCTGCATTCAACCAAATCTTTCAGGCTTTTACATATGCATTTTTCATTCATTGTGTACCAATATACACTGACTAAAACTGTCTGGCTGAGGGGTTGTTGCACCTTTTAGGTGCTGCCTCATGTTAACTAAAGTACTTCTAATTAACTGAAAATATTTCTCCGTGAATAAAAGACTGTCCAAAGCATTGTGTTGGCTACTTTTCTGCAAACAAATGCTGGTAGGCACTGTCGCCTCAGAATAGTAAAATACGGATTTCCCCGTTTATTATTCCGAAGGCACTCGCATGTTATATATTAAACACACGTTCTTGAAAAATAAAGAAATAGAACACAACCGGAATGTGATATACACCGGGTGTGAATGCATTATAACGGAATGGCATATATACACGGTGTACAGCCTATTTATTAGTAGTTTTCTGTTACTTTATTTTTCTAGAAAATGAGACTAATAAATCATAAGTTCACGAGTGCCTTAGATTATTCCCATGAATCACTTACCTCATAACAGGCTGGAACGAATCTCTTAATATACAGCCGTTCTTGAAACTTCATTCTCCTGTCCTCGTAGAGGTAGTATTATAATACTGATATCCTTCAGTACGTTGTATCTTTTAAGTACAACATGCGACCTCGACATTTACTACTGTGGTTCCTGACTAACAAATCTAGCATAATATTTTAATATCGGTTGCATTATCTGTTCCAACAGAGCGTTTTAGTGTGCTTTACCCTCCCGCGGAGTATTCCGACTGTCTCACCGTAACAGCTGTCAGCATAGTTATGGTATACCGGCAGGCCTGAGTAGAATTAGACAGCTGATTTAACAACAGCTGAGAATATACACCATAAGGCTTAGCATTGGATTTCATTTAGGAAGAGATCACGATCTCCTCCATTACCATGATTACATCGTTTATGAATACATATTAATTTCAATGTACATGTAACTCCTACATTAACGTGTAAGTAAACGATAGACCTATAAACAAAGTAAAATTAATTCATGACACTGAAGACGTTAATTCCTAAACACCATTCGAAGTTCGAAATCTGCTGAAATGAACTGACTGCTATACATGGTGTCAGTGAGTTGAATGAACAAGAATGAAGGTTGGATATCTTCCGGTAGGGCCTATGGTTAGTTGGGTATTAAACGAGCTTAAAATGGTATCAGATGGATATCGCTCAAAACGAGGTGGGGTATTGTCACCCGGCAACAGAAGAACTAAACTAATTGATAAGATATTCCTCAAGTGGAATACGCACACCAAGTATTATTTAACCCTATATCTTCCCAGGGTGATTTGGGGTGTACCGCAGCCTGGAAGAAGGGGGGGGGGGCCGGAAAGTGCTATCCTTATATATTTTCGCTTTCCCTAAGGCTGGAGTGCTGAAACTTAACACACTATATCTTTGGGGCAAGCTCTACTAAAAAACGTTTAAAAAAAACAAGATGGCTGCCATGATGACATCACAGTGACGTCATTTTAAAAAAAGCATTTTTGGACGATTTTTCGGTTATTTTTCCTGATTTTTTTATTTATGTGTTTCCTTCGCAAAAACAGCATGATAAATTAGTAAATAATAATCTGATGTTAAATAAAATAGCCTCGCAGAAAATTAGGACAAATGACGAAAACATAACTTTCTGGTCGTCATTTTGAATTTACTTATGATCCCCTGCTTCAGAGGTTATGCAAATACGTTCAAAATGACCCCAATATGATAAACTACAAGGTCACGGAGTGTCAGCTCTCAAGTTTTCCAAATATATCATACGATGATAATATAAACAAAAGATAGGTATCTGGAAACTACATCTGAAATATAACAATAAAAACAAGTAAAACTGGTCATCGGCAAATATAAATTGCATTTTGACTGACGTTGCGGCACTGACCTGCATAGTGCCTTCCACAGAGTGATGGAACATAGTAAAAGGCATCGTACTCTATACGGCTAATACACATCGCTTTCGCAGTTCGATCGGTGCAGTTAAGTGAAGAAACCGTACACTGGGACGATAAGTAAAAGGGGATTTTACATTTGAAGGGGGATTACATTTAAAACATGGTAGTAATGTGAGCCGCCGATGTGTATACAAGCAGATTTCAGGCCCGTAGTCAAGGGGGGTTTTCTGGGTTCGGGAATATTATATATTTTTCTCATATAAATGCCCTTTTCAAACTGGAGCGAACCCCCTATTTGCCCCTTTTCCCATACAGCGAACCCCCTGATGTGCCCTTTTGGAGTGAAGGCGAACCACCCCAAATCCTGGCTACGGCTCTGGATTACCGGTACATCATAATGTTTATTACATTATCAGATAAAAAGACGATTTCTGTACATCTGCGTTCTTCACAATGGTCTTTTATCCTCTCAGGAGCTTCAATAGTAGAGAAAGGGGTTTAAAGTCATTTGATCAACTTACATATCACTAATTTTCGGAGACCGTGACCGGAAATGACCTTTTAATGTGCGCATGCGCACATGCGTACAAACAGGACCGGAAATAACATTGCGCGCAGTGTCAAAGGTCACTTCCGGTCATGATATATATATATATAGGTAGGTCAATATGGCTTTAAATGCCCTTTTTCGTGACGTCATTAATGCGAGCTGGACATTTCCGTGACGTCATCAATTCGGGGACCAGCGAATCTCATCAATTTCTGGACATTTCCGAGAACTAATGCACTCTAAATATGAGGGTCAGTGACAGTGTAGGCCTGCATTATTCATCGCACGTCATTTGCTCAACCATGTCGAAGGTCCAGCCGTCCAAAATGGCTTGCGGTGGAAAAAGGCATTTCAATGGACGTTTTGTGGGTAGAGATTGGATCGTGTGAGTTAGCATATTAAAGCACTCGGTGTGAGAGCCCGACGGCATGGTTGTGTAGTGGAAATGACATCAATCTGCGCATGCGCAGACAGAGAATAGTGGAAAAAGCGTATTTGAATGGACGTTTTGGGGTAGAGATGGACCATCCGTTATCCGAACGGATCGCATGGAGAGTTATGCTGAAGCACTGGTGGTGGAGAGTCCAAGTGGACTGGTGTGTAGTGCAAATCCCGTCAAACTGCGCATGCGCAGTGGGGAAAGGGCATCAAAAGGACGTTTTATGGTAGAATTTTACCATCCCTTTTCCGAATGGGCCTCGCGAGATGTCATATTGAAGCTGGCGTGGAGTAGAATCCGGCTGAACTAGTGCTTAGTAGAAATGCCATCAATTTGCCGGGCAGTCGGGCAGTAGTAGTTTAAAATGGGCATTTAAATGGACGTTTGGGGTAGAGGTGGACCATCCGTGATCCAAATGGGGAGTGGGTGGTATTCTATTGAAGCTCTTATCGGGCAGAGCCAGACTTGCTATCTGAGAAATAGTAAATCCTGACGAAACGCCTTAACGCCTATGTTAACGCCCGTGCCAACGCCTTGACGCCTTAGTGCAGAGAGATGAGAGAAAGAAAGAAAGAAAGAAAGGAAAGGTGACCCCACGCATAGGTCCACCATGAAGGTCCGTCAAGCGTCACATGGAAGAGAATATGAGACCACCGCCCATCGAGGACCTGCAAAATGCGATCAAGATGCGCAAATAGCTGTTCCAGGACATGTTGCCGTCACAGTATCATGAACTACCCGACGACGATTAAGGATACCTTTAATGGACAAGAGCCAACATGGCCGAAAGTTGTCGCAACATCTGACGGCTTCTGATTTGACAAGAGCAACATACATTACATCTAACGGACAAAACATATATAACAGATGCAGCACCAAATGGCTGCTTCTGATTGGACAAGAGCATACTTGAATTGTGAACATACCCATCGCGGCTCCTCTAGCTTGGCTATGATATCAAATTAATAATACTATATGGATACTTGTGAACGTGTTGATCTTTCTTTCTCTCATCTGTCTGCATCAAGGCGCCAAGGCGTTGGGAAAGGCGTTAAGATAGGGCGTTAAGGCCTTAAGGCGTTTCGTGGGGATTATCCCTCTCTCGCTGCATGTATTGCTATGCATATAACCGTGAAATGCCTGGGGCACTGTCAGCACCTCCGAAACTGACCTTTGTCTACTACTCTTCAGTGCACATGCGAGTATCACCGCCAGTGTGGCTCTAACGATAAGAGCTTTAATAGTATACCACCCATGCTCCACTGATGGTCCATCTCTACCCCGAAAAGTCAATTCAAATGCCCCATTTCTACTACTGCCCGACTGTGCATGCGCAGATTGATGGCAGTTTTACTACACACCTTTCCAGTCGAACTCTAATCCACGACAGCTTCAATATGACATCCCACACGCCCCATTCGGACCAGGGATGGTTCATCTCTACCCCAAAACGTCCTTTCAAATGCCCTCTCTCCACTGCGCATACGCAGATTGATGGCATTTCTACTACCAACCTGTCTATTTGGACTCTCCGTCAAGAGTGCTTCAACATAGACACTCCATACGACCCATTCGAACCGCAGATGGGCCATCCCTACCCCAAAACGTTCATTCAAATGCGTGTTTTCCACTATTCTGTCTGCGCATGAGCATATTGAAAGGCATTTCCACTACACATCGATGCAGTCGGACGCTCCCCCACGAGGACTTCAATATGACACTCAGAACCTTTCAGTGAAAGTCAACCCATGACCTCGAGATCCCTCCCATCATACTCTACAGTGTGAGACAGAACAAATAAAGTGCCACACTCCATACCGTAAAGAAGAATGTCCATGAGTGGGTTCCCATTGGGCTGTCAGAGACCCACCCTCTAGTACACGAGGTTTATCAGAGTATTCTGAACCTTTGCTATTATGTACTAACTCGTAGCCGAATGGAAAACTGAAGCGTATCCGGGGGACTATTTGGGGCAGAAATGTACAAATCAAGGAAAAAAATGAACACTTGGCCAATAGAGTTATCTCCCCGGAAATGAGCCCTTTAATACGCTTTACTCTTGCATATACTCTTGCATATCGCTCCAGTTTGGAACGAACGGTCACCAACTGCACCTACAAAATGGAGAACCACGAGAGGGACTATCCGGTTCTCCCTCCGTGGCCTCCAAAGATGTCCTGGTGAAACTTGACATCCGTATTCGGCAGTCGCCAGAGGACGACGTCATAAATTATCCGGATATGCCCAGTCACCCCAGTTACAACGGAGCCCGATGCGGCATCAGAACCCAATGAAAGGATTCGGAAAGGAACTTCGACCTCTACGCCAGATAATGTGAGGTCTAGTTTTCGCGTTACTAATCCTTGATGCGCCATACTGATGGCTAAAAATAGAACCGAGTCCTGAGATCTGTAGTTACGTCATTTGCGTACACTTCGCCATCCATAAGATGGCTTGCGAATCGTGTGTCTCCATTATTGCGGAGCGATATCCGGTACTTTACCGGATTCTGTTCGGCCTTCATCCGGCGGAGAACAGACCCGAGAAATCTGATAAATTACAGGTTTTCATACCACTTCTGAAACAGATATTGCCTGGGCTTACAAAATATACAGGTATATATAACTTTCGTATCATCCAAGAGGTGTGGTGGATCTAAAAATTTTAACAAGTAGTTCATCACATGACTCGAAAATGGCGAGTTACGTTGGGGTGACGTCGGTAGACTTTAGCTGATTGGCTGACGAAGTCACGTGATATTGATTTATGGAAATTCCCTCTGGCAGTTGCCGAAAGAAGGCTGAACATGGATACACACGATCCCAGGGTCAGTCTTACCGCGTATAGATGACCGAGATGGTTACAGATTGGTAGTTACGTATCCCAAACCAAGCCACATAAGAGATCCAGATCACTGCTCGCCAGGAATCCAACACCGCCTGTGGAGGAGAAGGGAGACTTCATCACCAACCCTAACATGTTGCCCAAGGAGGAGCTACCGACACAGCATGCTGTGTGTACCATATACCAACCCCATTGCTCCACTATCCGTCGTTGGTTTAACTGCCATCACCTTGTGTTGAACCTGTACAATTTCCGATCCATCGACAACACCAGTCTGCCCACTATGCTCAAACCATTTTCGAAGACCAAGCCACAGCCTTCAAGTTAAATGTCACCTTCGGCTATTTATTACGGCATATGGAGACTGACCAGTTGCGATTCTTTTACCAGAGTAGCAATACCCCCGTTCTCACCGGTCCTTCAGTTCCACCAATCGTGCTACACCTAAGACGGCCCTTGCCCAACTGGAAAGCTTGGATGCCTGGGAATGGGCCCGCCCACAGCGCCTCAACACCATATGGCAGGTGTAGCTGACGACCAACGTGAAATTGTACGTGAACTTTTTCGGGCGTTTATTCCATATAAATATGAGGGAAAGTCGCATCGTCTGTCATTCATGTACTATTACCATGACGGAGCATATAATACGCTCATTTCTCAGCCTGACCCCGGGGTGCTCCTGCAGGTCTATGAGAATAAGGTCCATATTATGGAAGAGAGAGATATCTGCGATTTGGACGTTTAAAGGGCACATGTACAAATATTTCACCTATAAGAATACAAGGCGGCACATCGATGTCCTCCCCCAGCTGGTCGACGATCACCGGAGTGTTCAGAGAGCACACATCGATGTCACCAAGCGCAACGATTCCCCGACCACGCCCACGAAGGAGTTGTTCAAGATCGGGAATTCTGTACCGATCAGTGAACTCAAGGGCAAGTTCGAGGGAGTCACCTCCTCAACTGCAGCGATGATCACACATGCAGCACAAGACTACTACACCAGGGAACACATCTTAAATACCGAAGGAAGGCGGGGCAGGACGGTGCACCTTGTGAAATGAAAAGGCTGGCCGAGTTCGTCCCATTCCTGTGTCCCGCCTAAGCAGGTGAAACGGCTATAAACCCTGGCACCACAGCCGACATCGTCTCATGCTCGACAATAGTGCTATTGACGAAGTGCGTTTTATGACGTGGCATACCTCAGCTCTCTACCCAGTCAACCTAGGACACGGCAACCAGCTGTGAGTACAAGCCAGACGAGTCTACAGACCCTCTCCATGCTAGCGCCAGTCAAATCTCACTCGGTCCCAGCAACCACCACACCATTCCCATGGACAAGGGTACAATCCTGGTCAATCCATGTATCAGTTGCTTACAGAGAGAGCGAGAGAGAGAGAGAAATATGGTTTAACGTCGCATACAGAGGGCGAGTGGTCACCATACGATTTGGACTGGGCTCGTGTCATGTACGATGCGCTGGCAGGAACCAATAAAAGAATCCAGAAAGAATACGGCTCAAGATATTTCTATTATAAATAAACGACAGAGCCCGGGTCCTTCATCAATCAGCGCCATGATGAGCTGGGAGAAGGTGTTGGACACGTTGCATTACATTCCAGACAGTTCACCCGCCTATAGTGCATTGTCAGTAATCTATCGAGCAGCCGAACCTTGGGGGATAAAAGGAGCTCAAGTTTAACATTGGGTCAAAACAACAAAACACCTATAACTTACAATGAGCCGCTCGCCACCATTTTCCACGGACGAGTGTGTAGATGCACAATAATAAGCGGACATGGGTGTCTCTGACTAGCACAACGATGGTAACCGATGAATCATGACGTGCATTGATATTCTGCCAAAGTATGCGGCTGTGTTCAAGCGTATCTTCAAGACGGGGCGCAAGGTGTTCTATTTGCAAACCAACGAGCGAACGAAATTTCTCATCAGACCCTTCCAACAGTTTCTGAAACCCCAGAAGATGTTCTCCTTTCACGCGTACACAACGATTCAGAGGTTTCCGTTGTGGAAAAGTTCAACAGGACGTTTAAAGGCAACATGTACAAATATTTCACCTATAAGAATACAAGGCGGTACATCGATGTCCTCCCCCAGCTGGTCGACGATCACCGGAGTATTCAGAGAGCACACATCGACGTCACCAAGCGCAACGAAGCCCCAACCACGCCCACGAAGGAGTTGTTCAAGATCGGGAACTCTGTACCGATCAATGAACTCAAGAGCAAGTTCGAGGAGAGTCACCTTCTCAACTGCAGCGATGATCACACATGCAGCACAAGACTACTTCACCAGGGAACACATCTTAAATACCGAAGGAAGGCGGGGCAGGACGGTGCACCTTGTGAAATGAAAAGGCTGGCCGAGTTCGTCCCATTCCTGTGTCCCGTCTAAGCAGGTGAAACGGCTATAAACTCTGGCACCACAGCCGACATCGTTCCATGCTCGACAATAGTGCTATTGACGAAGTGCGTTTTATGACGTGGCATACCTCAGCTCTGTACCCAGTCAACCTAGGACACGGCAACCAGCTGTGAGTACAAGCCAGACGAATCTACAGACCCTTTCCATGCTAACGCCAGTCAACTCTCACTCGGTCCCAGCAACCACCACACCATTCCCATGGAAAAGGGTACAATCCTGGTCAAGCCTCAGGCCGAGTGTTGCAGTGACCAATACGCCTGAATACCAGCCGTATATGACCACCCACGATGAACGCACAAACAATGATGCCAAGGCACAAGGCCAGTGCTTCGACGACACCGAGGCCGTCTCACATTTACGAGAGTGAGTTATCATGTCAGTGCATATATCTTCAACCATGGACCCCAGGTGGCAACATCCCTTCCCCTGTCCCATTGCGGGCCAGACGGACTCGGGCAAGACGCATTTAGTACAGATAGACAGGTCCCAGCCAAGAAAAAACTAATATTTTGGTTCCGTCATCCTTTACTTATGCCCTTTCAATTTAGCTGAGGGGCCACCCTGGATTTGGCATCAAATCCAATATGGCGGCCAAAATCCAAAACGCCCGCCAATACCCTTAGAAGCTCACAATTTCCTGCTCGAAAATCTATTTTCTAACCACAACTAGGTTTTTTTCTCGTCCTACGTAGGGTATGAATAATTACTTAATTTTGGAATGATTTGTAATTGGTCTGAAAATTCAATATGGCCGCCAAAATCCAAAATGGCGGCCAAATCTTATCGAATCCAACACACATTTTCTGACTGGAAAATCTATGTTGTTCCCTTGAAATTAGATTTTATTTCTGGTTTCATGGTAGTACAAATGAAATTTCTTTACTTTAGAGTAATTTGTAGTCGAAAATAAATACAATATGGCCAAATCCAAAATGGAGACTAAAAATAATTGAATTGGACAGCTGCTGTTTCTGTTCGACCAGTAGCGGACTGAATGTCTTGACATGTGGGCTAGGGAGTTGCTTAGTACATTTAGATACATTGTACAGTTCACATTGCAATTATTTCTGACATCAACTGAATGCATTTGTCTTTCAAATGGCCTACAAACAACAAATTGACGTTACCTGTGTACAATAAGATGAGCACTAGAGCTTTCATAGCTATCATTCAACATGACGATAGCTCACAAGTAGTGAATGTTCAGCAATATTCATTCAAGATCTGTAATTTTACAATATTGTCTATTTATGTTAGAGTCTAGAGGAAATTTATCATTCACTGGTGTTCAAATCAGTGTCTGTCTGGGATTCGGATGAGTGAACTTCATCACGACTCTCAGAAGAGGCTGAAGTCTGGTTTTGCACGATGTCGGTATCACTCTCTGAAAATTCGTCCTCTGATCGAGTATTCGGCTCCTTTGTCCTCACTGTGGTTGGAACTCTTTCGTCTCTTCTTCTTTGGGGGCTGTCCTGACGAACTTGTACCTTCTTCCTCTGCATCATAATCATCGCCTGTGTAATGAGAATCAGCTTTGTTTTACAAATCCTAGTGGTAGTGTACCACTATGAATTAGTTCGGCATAAAAAACAACGAAAACAGTAAAGAGGCTCTGCATTCAGGCAAAACTCATACAAATATGACCATCAACAAGCAACACAAGATGGCAATGATCCTAAGCAGCATATACACAAATAAAGAACTATATGTCGCGTAAACTACATGCACCTGGTTTACACTTTGTCTTGCTACTGGACAGCGACAGACTTGGCGAGAACTTGGGGCAGGTAAACCATACTGGCCTGAAACCATCTTCGGCTTCTTCCCATCCTCTGCCTTCAATGGAAGGATAGGCTGTCTTTCTCAAACACTGATACCAGATGCAGGCTTGAAGGTCACTTCTTTTGACATGTTTCTCCGAACCTTCTCTCGTCTGGGAGTAGATTGGAACTGGATTTGACTTTCTGCTTGTCATACATCCAGATCCTCATTCTAACATAGTCCTCATTTTCGGCCCCAGCATACATACAGGTGCGAAGGAACTGTTTAGCCTTGGCGATATTCTGGACTGAAGTGGGGGATGTTCCACGATTGGAAAGGAGATGACACTTCCCGAGTTTCTCCACCTTTTTCATTGGCTTAACTTTACCGACACCAAAGGGAAATGAAGTTGTGATACGCTAACATACCGCTCGTGGTCAATCTTCATTACCCAATCTTCGGATGGGTTAATGGCGGAGAAAGCATATGCTAGGAGCACCAAGACATCAGTGCCAGTTGCCCTGACAATCACAGGATCTTCTGACTCGAAAATGTTTTCGTTAAGTCATCTTCCATGGCCTTGGAGTGTGGCTTCTGAATAAATTAAAGGGTTGACTCCACTGGGATTACAACACATATAAGGGAAGTGGGAAGAGGTGCCGACATACTGACTGCGTCACATGACTTCACAGAATAGTCTTCTGGTTAACCTATTCTAAAGCACATACCAAGAATCTAACGATTCGTGATATGTGTTGTATCTCAGGTACGCTTTTATTGTACCTGTTCATGTGGCAACTTGGATGATATGACCACACGGCCCCTAGCACCGGCATAAGCGGTATTAGATACAAATCTAGAGAGCTATGATGGAAATGCTCTGACAACTCGTATACTGGTAACTGGTGAGCTGTTTCGCTGTGACAACTCGTACATTCGTCGTCAGATGTAAATGACAAGCCGCCTACCAACCACGTGGAAACCTAGGGAATCTCCAAATTCCTGTACCAGCCTCCGCTTCAGGGTTATTGTGTTACTGATTGGCACACAATCGAGGTTATGGTCTCGGCTCATCTCTTGTATATCCTCCAGCAATTCTGTCAGTAGATAGGCCTCCTTATCCATGATACCTTTGCTGGAAAATAATCTTAAAAACTTGTCAGTGATTTGTGATAGTTGCGCTTCATTCTCAGTTTCATCTGTGGTGGATTTCTTAGGATCATATACGTAGTTGAAGTTACTATAACATGCTTTGTGGTAGTATAGATCCAAAGCGAACACATCATACGATGCCCCACTACGCAAAACATCCAAACGCTTGGCTGCTGAATCAATGGTACTTATCATCTTCGTCTTTCAGTTTCAGGTCCATTTGGCTCTTAAGATTTCTGAAAGCATTTTCTTCTGAGCACCGTCCCAAGTCACCATTGTTGTACTGTTTACTGTCAGCAGTCGTCACATTATCACAAATAAAGCACACTTGCTTCTCTTGGTAGTCCGTATATTGGACGCTTCATTCCACTGGACCCGGCGACAGGTTGTGAACTCGACTTACCAGTTAGCCCGCATTGAATCTCTTTACGTTTCAATCGATTTCTGAAAGTAATTCGGCAATTTTTGTGGACGAACATGTCGTCGTGATGGACAGACAATCTTGACCGGACTAATTGGAATTCATTATGAGGTGGTTCGGAGCACAAACTTCTGTCTACAGATTTCCATCTATCAGCAAATTCCCTAAGAGATTGAAATCCAGCTCCAGGTAAACGTGGGAACCCACTCCAGGTAACGTCGGGTAACACTTCAGGCAATCTTCAGGTGATATATCCAGATATCCTCGCAAACGAACCAGGGCTACAATGGGAAAGAATATATGGCTTGCCGTTTTGAATAGTGTTATTTGATAAAAAACGAAACTCGTGACTGATTAAAGCATTGCATTTTAGAGTCATACAACCGTAGGACACCCGTTTTGACATTTACGCGGTCATGTTGGATATGTTGCCGACTAAAACTTACTGCTAAAGAAAGTGGGTGTACATGGTTCAATTATGCGACCAGGACAAAATGATTTCGTGGGTAAAAAAATATTTTAAAGCCTAAAATCAGTGTGGAAAGCGCAATTCAGTAGGATTTGGCGGCCATTTTGGATTTTGGCGGCCATATTGCATTGTTGTATACTACTTTTCCTCTAAAATATAGTAATGTGCTTAATTCTACCACGCAACCAGATCAACATCTAATTCCATGGACACAACATAGATTTCCCAGTCAAAAGAGTAAGAATCAGAAGGGGTTGCAGTGACCATTTTGGATTTCCGCCGCCATACTGGATTTGAGTCCAAATGGAAATTCTTGCAAAATGAGCTAACTATGCCTACCCTAACATACGGCCAGAAAAAAAAGTATTTTCTGGTTTCTGCCAAATATTAGGGCAGGAAAATGTGTGATTCCATGGACATTGGCCGCCATTTTGGATTTTGGCGGCCATATTGAATTTTCAGACCAATTACAAATCATTCCAAAATTAACTAATTATTCATACCCTAAGTAGGACTAGAAAAAAACCTAGTTTGTGGTTAGAAAATTGATTTTCGAGCAGGAAATTGTCAGGTTCTATGGGTATTGGTGGCCATTTTGGATTCTGGCCGTCATATTGGATTTGAGGCCAAATCCAGGGTGGTCCCTCAGCTAAATTGAAAGGGCATAAGTCAACGATGACGGAACCACTGTGAAAACTTTGACAGGAAAAAATGTTAGTTTTTTTCTTGGCTGGGACCTGTCTAAGAAACTCGTTCAACACGCTGACTGATTACTCTATCCAGTACACGGTGTACAATGTGCAGAAGGGATGGTGCAGATGGTGTTATACAAAGTCCTGTAAGACAGCAATACCTAGATTAACACTCCCCAAAGTCAATACCACACGCCCGTCGCGATCATCACGGCCTTCCAAGATCTGATGGCAAATCGGACAAGAGCTCGGAAGCACACCAACAAGATGAAATCGATGAGTGGGATCTGACGTACAGCGAGCACAATCAAAAGATCCAATTGATACCCGGGACGAGTGAGAGCTTCAGCGTTAGCCCGACGTTGCACTGAGCAGCTGTTGGGATATCGTTTCAGACACAAGTCGGATGTGTTTTCGAGCGGATACACGACCATGATGGACCCGAATGCCCGTCTACATCGATGTGATCGATACACACATCGTTGGGGACAGCAATATCTCCCTGCCACATGTCTCCCCAGTGAAAGGGGAATACGGAGATCAACTCACACAAAGCTTTAATCACGTATCCGATCTACCAGTCCAACACGCCGACATCTGCAAAAATTTATATAAGGGACGAAATCAGACGACCGATCGCATTCGAACGTAGGAAAGTGGTGCTGATTGCCAGGTCCGATCGCCAAACTCTATATGATGAATGTGGTTATAAGCTTTGAGGACCATTATGCCAAAGAAAACCCGATGTTGCTTTCCAGTCTTTAGTGGCACTTACTCAATGGGGCCAGGGACTGGGGAGCATGCTCGAAAGCATAGACAAACGCTTCCTCTAACTGAAAATCCCAAAAGGCCATTCTTTCTCTTTTACTGCCCGGCTGTGCATGCGCAGAATGACGCGACTTCCAATAAAAACCACCCCAGACTGAATATCCCGCGGGAGCTTCAACATGAAATAACACACAGCTTATTTGTACCAAGCATGGCTCATCTAGACCCAAAACGTCCACATCAGGGCATTCTGACTTGTGCGCATGCGCAAATTGACTTTCCACAGAAATTCAACTAATGGCCCAGAGACCCTTCCCATTGTATCCTACAGCATGAGACAAATCGATTAGATATCCACACCCTATACTTCACTAAACAAAAACAACGGAAAACAACCACCACAGAACTCCCACTCAAGCGCTCTTTTTTCCACTATTTCCCGCCTACGCATGCGAAGATTGCCGGCGCTTCCACTGAAAACTCTGACAATCGGGCTCTATACCCCAAGGAGAGCTTCAATATTACACCCTATACAGCACATCTGGACCAGGGATGGCTCATCTACAGCTCCAAAAACGTTCACCCCAGGCCTTCCTGGTGTGTGTGCGCATGCACATCATGATTTTCCAGCAGAATTCAACTGACGTCCCCGAGACCCTTCCCTTCTTACGCTACAGCTTGAGAGAGAACGATCAAATACTCACATCCTTTAGTTTACTCCATCACACATTCGACCAAAACTACCCCAACTACGAGCCACCCCAGGCTTTCCTGGCGAGTGCACATGCGCATCAGGACTTTTCAACTGAAGTAAACTAATGAACACTTAGATGTCCTAGTCTAGTGTCAAGAGGCCACCCGCTAGTCTGAGGATGGGGGAGAGATCTCCGCTTCAAACTTCACCAGAAAAAGAGTTGCTGATGTACATTCACAAGAAGATGTGGGGCATAGCTTAAATTTGTGGCTGAACAGCAACAGAAATAAATTTCTAACCCT
This sequence comes from Hanleya hanleyi, assembly GCA_036873755.1. NCBI lineage: Eukaryota > Metazoa > Mollusca > Polyplacophora > Lepidopleurida > Hanleyidae > Hanleya > Hanleya hanleyi. Next base: position 132,448 of record JAVTVY010038206.1, on the reverse strand, counting down.
ACCAAGTCACTCAAGCAGAACCACAGGGACTCGTGGTTGGTCGGTTATGATATTAATATTTATATATACTCTCAGGAGGAGAGTATATATAAATATTAATATCATAATTAATAACCGACCAACCACGAGTCCCTGTGAGCAGAACAGAGCACCGAGAAGAAATGGTAAGGGTAAGCAATGCCCCCAAAAGACCAGATATGTTAAAAATGTCACAAACTGAGAAAGTTCAGATGAGATTGTCCACAAAAAGGTGGCCAAGGTTGAGTGAGTGAGTGAATAGAATTTAACGTCGCTTTCAACAATATTTCAGCTATATCACGACGAACCAGTGCTAGACACCACATTATCAAGTTCCTGTTGCTTCTCAGCAAAGTGCATTGAAGCAACAGGAACCTGTGCCCACCGGACACCCACCAACTGGCCAAGGTTGACTGGTTACCGAGACTTTAAAAGGGCCAGGCAATGCTGGTGAACCAGGGTTACAGAAAAACCAGTACCATCGTTGGTCTAGAATGTAACTCAGTATGACATGGCGACATCTAGAAGACAGCTGGCAACTGTCCCATAGAGCTGTAAACTGGTCCACGTATTGAATTGAATTGAATTTTTATTCACCAATCAAATGAATATGTATATACAAAAAATATGGTATAAATTATTACAAAATATGTGCAAACAATATAATCTACATGCAACGCAATAAAGTGATTGGCGGGAATAAAACCCCAGGGGGCTTGTTCTATCCCTGTAGGACAAGTGGGTAGCATTTATATATATATATATAATATATACGTAACCTTGCCCAGTTCAATTTTCGTTTTGGTTTCTCAACCTCATAAATTGAAATGTGACCGTCAATTTTTAATTTACATTGTTTTTCGAAATTCAAAATCAAAAATTGAAATTTGACCATCAATTTTCAATTTTTGTTTTTGTAAATTCAAAATCAATTTAAATTTGACCATCAATTTTTATTTTCACTTTTGGATTCTCAAAATCAAAAATTGAAATTTGACAGTCAATTTCCGTTTTTTTGTTTTGTTTCACGCAAAAATGAAAATCAAATATTGAAAATTAGTTCATTTTTTTATTTTATCTTTGGAGTATCACTGTTAAGTGTGCGCATGAAAGAGTTATGACGGCAATTCCGTTTTGCAGAGTAGTATAGAAAGCACAAATCGTGTGATATATGAGGTGCTGAGCACGATATACATGGGGGTTTCAGTCAATGAAATTCATGCGGGAATTAGCGGGCAGTAAACTACCATTTCAACGCTACAGCTCCACTCTTCCACCTCTATATTGGGGGCCTGGAGCGAGCGTCAAAAATGCTTCAACGCTTTAAGTGTGGATGTCACACAAAAATGCTTCAACACAGCGATGAGCTTCAAGACATTTGAGCTCTTGAAGTGTGGGCATTCAACGCATTAACATCACACACACCCATGTATTTATTATACTACCCTAGTGGGAATGCCAAAATCAGGTATCTCATCTGGGGACACTCCCAAAGGAGATGGTACGATAAGGCGGGATTTGGGCCTATACGTGGTGCAGTTGAAATCGAAAAAATAAAATGTCCTATAAGTAATTGTGTTTTAATGTAACGGCAAGAGAAAATATATGTACACAATATGTGAAAGTTCTAGCTCGATTGCTTCATGATTATTTTTATGACATGAAACTGAAATCCGCAGCATGTGCTATTTCGTGAAAAATGGGTCTAACTCGAGTCATTTAAATGCACATTTAGACATGAAGGATCCCTTGGGCCAAAACGTCACTGGACCTGATGATGTGCGATGGCATATCTCCACTGCTTGAAAATCTTTTTGGTCCAAGGGGTCCTTCGTGTCTAAATGTGTGTTTAAATGACTCGATTCAGACCATTTTTCATGAAATAGAACATGCTGCGGATTTCAATTTCATATCAGGACTACAATGATAACGCAATCGAGCTAGAATTTTTACATATTGTGTACATATATTTTCTCTTGTCGTTACATTAAAACAATTATTCTGAGGACATTTTATTTTTTCGATTTCAACCGCACCACGTATAGGCCAAAATCCTGCCTTCTCGTACCATCTCCTTTGTCTCATCCCCATTGTTCTGCGTATCATGCTTTGCACCTGCCTACTCGATCCTGTGCATGCGCAACCAGCCCATTATACTCTAATGCGAATGCCCGGCTCCAGGGATCTCGTATAGCAGTAAAGGTCTTTCACCTCACATATTACGTTGCACACCAAACCGACCCAATTTGAGATTCCCATACTACTTCAGGGACCGGAGGTGACATCATAACCCTTGCGAGTGTGCTCTCAACATTAACACATAAAAATCAAAATCAAAAAATGAACCAGTCGAGGCAATTTTCAATAGTTGATTTTCATACTTACGTGAAGTAAAACAAAAATTGACGATCAAATTTCAATTTTTGATTATGACAAACCAAAAACCAAAACTGAACTGTCCTAGCCCCAACTGGGACTAGAACTGTCCAAGAGTTACATGTACATAGTCAGGGCTGTTAGGGATTTTTTGGTTCACATTCTTCCAAAAGCACCAAATTTGGCCCGTATGTCGCCCATACCATACTATTTCAATTTTTGACGGGCGCCCCCTAGGGCCGCCATATTCGGCGAAATTCAATATGGTTGCCACCCGGGTTAGAGGTCAATCGTAGTTAACTAACTAAAAGGGCTAGAAATATGAATAATAGCACTTTTTAGTGGTTTTGGGGATCGGATAAACTGATTGTGATCTTATTTCAACGATTTGAGGTCAAGGTCACCCTTTAAGGTCATTTTTGGGACAAATTCGCCATTATCAGTGGTTTTGGGGTAAGATATATAAACTGCCTCATTCTATTGGTTTCCAGGGTTGAGTAACCCGAATCTAGCCTTATTTTGGCGATTCGGGGCAATATTTCATTTGAGAGTCGCGATAGAGGTCATCCGAACCAGAGGTCAATTGTAGGTATAACACCAAAAGAACCACAAATAATACCATAGAGGTTTGTGGCATTCTCCGATTCTGATCTTATTTTGAAGATTTGAGGTCACTCCATTTTGGGGTGAACGGTCAAAGATCAACAGTTACCACTAAGAACAATCGAACGAAGATTATTCAGGAACAAATTATATTAAAATACTTCGGAGATGACATCTGCTGACAAAATGCTATAACTATGCCGCTACCCCGCTATGTGTATTTAAATGTTCGAAATACAATACAAAGACAGCTTAAGCAACAATATACCAATCATTATTAGTACCTATACCTTCTGGCTTGCGCTCTCAAGAAACTGTGAAGTCGGGTCGCACACAGTAAGACTGTGGAAGCGGGGTAGTGCCAAGGATTTTGACGGACCGAGATCGGAAGAAATGGTATGGACTGGAATGTCACAATATTTTTTCCCAGTACCGAAGTCCACCAAGAATTCCGATAGACCGAGGGTCTCCAAAGACCGGACATCGCTGTCCATCGTGCGAACATAGGCTGTTGTATGACCCTCCTCCGTGGCATGTGGTAGATGCAGGAGGACCCTGGTGTCCGCCTCGGAATGGTTGCACGGTTGAAGTATTGTGAGGTCACAACGCCTGTTGAAGAACACGGACTCAAAACGGGTACACAGGAGGAGCTTTCCGTTCATGTCAGTCTTGGAGATCTGTGTGCTGATGAATGAGAACGGCTCCTTTTTGTTAACATTTTTTAAGAAGCCGCTGATCCATTCATACTTCGGGATTTTAGGGGTTCAGGTATTGTGGCATTTGAGTCCAAACCATCTGTTCTGATCTTGGTCCGTCAAAGTCCGTGGCACTACCTCTCTTTCACAGCTTAACGGGGTGCAAGACAACTTCACAGTTTCTTGGATGTGGCAAAAAGACCGCCTGGGCGGCCTGTACAAGCATACCGGACCCCACCGACACACTAGTGGCTCTCACACACGACCCTGACACTCTCGAGTCCGTGCATATGGAGCTTATAGACCGCTTCATCATACTAATGTACAGCAAGGGATGTGGTGCAGCCGGTGTCAATGAGGTCAAGCATCACCTCTTCACTACTGCAACCAGATCGCTGGAAAACATCCCACCTCCCAAGCCGCGCTTTTGCAGCATGTGAAGCGAGCGCTGCTGCAAGCGAGTTTCTACTGGAGTCGCTTCACTCCAGCAGGAAATCCCTGACTTCAGTGCGTGGGGCTGGCACAAAGATTGCACCAGTACATGGCAACCGCTATGGACCACTCTCAGCGACACTTCTATGGCATATGCCATTCTCATGCACTGCGTCTGACTCAAGGCATACACGGGAAGGTGCAAATGCAACTGTGCCGATGTCCGATACACGATCCTCTGCAAATGCGAAGGCGGGTGCGTTAATAACGAGGGCGGTGATGACAATATTATTTATTGCTGGCATCATAGAGCGCAAGCCAGAAGGCATCGATAGTAAAATTAATCATTGTTATTATATGACTGTGCGTGGTACTCTTTCTCCATTGGACCATTCGCCGTCACGTGGCTGTCGCTAATTTTCCATATTGCCTCCGAAGCGGGTCCATAAATGTGATATTGACTCGGTGTGACGTATGCATCTGCTCAGCCAATGAAAATAGTCGTTGGATTGGCCGTCGGTGTACAATTTGGCTGACAGCAAGTACGAGATCGTCGTGAGCAAAGGAAATACCTTATTATATGCTATATTCTAACTGCTTTCACCAATTTAACGAGAAGGAGACGTCAGTGTCATATAATAAAACAATTATAGTCTTTTGATATCGGTCAATATGTGGTTTTGTGGACCTGAGAAAACAATCGGTGAATATTGTTTTCTCAGGTCCACAAAACCACATATTGACCTCATCAAAAGACTAATTGTATAGTATACTGTTGCTTAAGCGGTCTTTGTTTTGTATTTTGAACATTTAAATGCACGTAGCGGCATAGTTATAGCATTTTGTCAGCAGATGTCATCTCCGAAGTATTTTGGTAACATTTGTTCCTGAATAATCTTGTTTCGATTGTTTTTAGTAGCAACTGTTGATCTTTGACCTTTAATTCTCAAATGAGGTGACCATGACCTCAAATCGTCAAAATAAGGTCAGAATCTAATTCTCCGATGCCACAAAGCCCTATGGTATTATTTGTGATTCTAGCCCTTTTGGTGTTTCCTATAATTGACCTCCGGTTGATCTCTGTTTCGGGTGACCTCTGTCGTGAACATCACATGCATTATTGCCTCAAATTGTCAAAATATGGCCAGATTCGGTTTACTCAACCCCGAAAATCGATAAAATGAGTTAGTTTGTATATCTCGACTAAAAACCACTAAAAATGACGAATTTGACCCCAAAATGACCTTTAGGGTGACCTTGACCTCAAATCGTTGAAATAAGATCAGAATCAGATTCCCCGACACCGATAACCAGTAAAAAGTTATATTATTCATGATTCTAGCCATTTTGTTGTTTTAAATACGATTGACCTCTAACCCAGGTGGCGGCCATAATGAATTTCGCCAATATGGCGGCCCCAGGGGGCAACTACCTTGGCGCCCGTCAAAAATCGAAAAGGTATTGTATGGGCGACATATGGGCCAAATTTGGTGCTTTTGGAAGAATCTGAACCAAACAGTCCCTTTTATGCCCTAACATCCCGGACTAACAGACCTAAAATGTCCTTGCAGTAAAGGTGAATGGAATAAAGCAACATTGTTGGTATCAAAGTTCTTCTTTGGGAGAAACATCGGCTAGTATACGCACAAATGCCACAATCACACTGCATGGTTGATCCTTCGAGCACGAGATGGACTTGTAACCATATATTGGGTATGTGTGACATGACTGAGATTTAGTATTGCAGGTTTTTCTGGGCATTCTTGCATTTATCAGGTTAACCTCATTTTGAGGCGTTTACTCGATCCATCAGACGTCCTACATGCTCAGTCATCCATTAACATCAGATGGGTTATTTGCTTGACCTGATAGGTCATCACAGCTCCCGGGCTAGCATATCAAATTCCACTTAAGCCAGTGCAAGGTGCCGGGTGGATACTTCAGTCTCCAAATGAACAGCTGCAATAAAAGCGCGACTGAGGTACTAAGGATGCGTTCGAGAGAATCCACCGTATTCTCCAGTCTGAACGCGAGGTGCCGAGGGATGCTTTTCTGTAGACATCGTAGTCATATGGTTGCCTTTTTGTCTTCAGACGTCAATTTTTGCATATCGCTCCAATTTAGGGGGTGGTGATTCTTGGTGATGAATGACACGTCTAATAACCAGGTCTCCCGAGAAAGAACATTATCAGTCAAAACATCATCATTCATTGCGGACCATTATTGGGAGTAGCCAGATTAGCTGACGTCCTGATTTGATGCAGTATAAATACGGAATAAGACATTTGCCATGCATTAGAGGAAGTAAGAAAGAAGTCCACTCAGCAAATTTAATGTTTTATTTTCCATGGGGATATGGAGATGAAAGTATCTACAACATTTACGTACCAGTAACTTAAGTTTCTAATAAATATGTACACAGTTTGAGCTTTTGTTTTAGCAGTTTCTAGTTCACTTTCGCAAACAGTCATTTATACGATAAATAGTCCATATACTTGAAACATTCGCACTCTACAATCTTGAAAAACTGAGAATGGGGAAAAATATATTTTTAAAATATCCTTCAAAGAAATGTGTGATAGGACAGATACCAGTACAAAAACTTACAGAACTTATCTGGTAAGAATGTTACACATACAGATTAGAAATATTTGTTTGACAATATCATTTTTAAGTACTGTCTAATATGAAATATTATATTTGTTACTGTACACTCTCTAAATGAAATATCCACATGAATAACTCATATGGAAAATATACAAAGCAATATACAATATTTACAACATAATTTACACATACTGATACAATGTCTATAAAACCTGCTGTAAAGAAAATCAGAAAACCATGCCTTTATAAAGTACTGGATAAACATGCATTTTTGTTTTGACTGACTGCATTATACAATACAATTGTGCAAGTCATATATGCCAGGTGTTATATCCAACTAACCAAGACCATGTTTTTTGTGCTGCCCTAAATTCCTACGAAGTAGGCTATCATCTGCAAATTTCCGTTAGTCAGTCAGTGAGTGAGTCCATCCGAATCCTTTCGTCGGCAAAATAAGGAGAACCGTTGACATTAGAACCTTGATTTTTTGCATGAAGATGCTTTAGGGGACTGTTACCAGCAAGTTCTGAGCTGACCTACTTTTGATGAAAATTTCTGGTGATTTTTGATGAAAATCACTGATGATTCTGACTTGGGTCGTGCCCATCTTAATACAGGCAGGATTTCAACTTGGGGCAGGGGAATTTCCAAGAGTTCAGTGCGTGTCAGAGTCCTACTGCCTACCCTACTTCGTAGGTCCTGTGACGTTAGTCACACTGCCATGTTTGAAGTAAATATTCACACAAAAAATCCAGTTTCATCACCCCTGAATTTCTAAAGTGACTTTCAGCAAGGCAAGTTCAGGCAATAATTTGGTGTAAGACTCTGGAAATATAATTGACAAAGGATCTGCTGCAAGTTATATTGCCAGTCTTTTGTTCAAGGTACTAGAAACAGCAACATCCAGGTTACCTTATATGGTACTTCCTTTGTGCCTGTGGTCATGAATCACAGACACCTGGCCAAGGTGTCTGGTCTCTCCTCACTGGGAGAAAACAGGTATATACACAAGGTTCATCAGAATAATCAATCACATCAAATAAAAATATGTGGGTAAATCTGTCAATGAAATTCCCTGGCTACTGCCTTCAAATGGGTTACCGTACTTGACACCTCTAACAGTGGCCACTACATACAAGAATCTTTTCTCTTAACCTTTGAAGTTTATCGCAATTTCAACATTATTGCAACAGGTGCAAGTCCATCGCCTTCAGTGAAATACTGGTGCAAGGCTGCAAGCCTATTGTCATGGACAAGTCTTGCCATGAATACTTGTCTATTGCCATGAATATATGTCTATTGCCATGGGAATAGCCATTATGGGTATAAAGTCTGCTGCTGTTTTTTCCTACTCAATGATTCAGATCTACTTTACTCTGTGAAGTGGACTCACACTGGTCGCATCACACACTCTAGAACTTGTATGCATTCAAACCTTTATGTAATGCTGGGCCAAACTGTATAATGCTATTCTCACGACAATTCGGCATTATCACTTTGGAGTTTCTAATAGTACAGAACCGGGATAATAACTTGGATACTAGGGGATACTAGGACGCCTGTGTACAATATTATATTATGCAGTGAAACCTGTGAATACTGACACCTGCGTAAACCGATCAAGCTCTAAATACTGACACTATCAATGGTCCAAATACTTACTTATAAAGTATTTTGAACCTTGATAAATCAGAACCCTGTCAAAACCAACACTATATTCTGGTCCCAAGCATGGTCAGTATACATAGGTTTCACAGTACTTCAATTCCCTGTAATTACATACATACATATATGTATTAATATTCAGATAATTTTAGTTTAAACAATTCACAATTCGTCTCTTAAAACATGAAAAAGCATTCGATAGGTGAACTTTGACTCTGGTGGTGATTCTTTGATACATATCTGAATTTGATTACTGGCCATCGCTTTCTGTATGCTCTAACCATGTTAACACAGGAATCAAGGGTAAACTGAAGTAAGGAATTTTTATAATCTATTTGCAATTACAAGGACAGAAAGGACTATATACACATACGATACTGGTTATACAATTGTTGAAACACACTGAATTTACACAGAATACGAACAGCTTACCACCGGGAAACAACCAGGTCATTTACATGTATTTATGAAGTACGATCATGATAGTCATATTCACAACAATTTCTGTGTTTTCAATAGCAAAATTTGGTTGATCTTTCATGTGGGGTTCTACTGTCCAAGCTTTATATTATCGAAGCCTCCCATCTACAAGGAAGAAATTTGAGGGGGCAACCAGACAAGTTATTGGGCTGCTCTCAAGTCGACATCGAGATGTCAACGAGGACCTGAAGACAGGTTGCTAGTTTTCTGGAAGTGGTAACCTGCCAACAACCTGAATTACCGGTTACCACTTATTTCCAGCCCTGCATCAAGGTTCATTTTTGTACACAAGACTATTGTTCCCTTTTGTCAAGTGATACTTTCATGAAAGATGGATCTAATGTGAGCAAAGTTGAGATGGTAGGTACGTAGATCACTTTAAGTTGGGATGGCAGGTTTCAATTTATTTTTCTTGAAACAACTCTTTTATCTCTTTGAATTCTGTTTACTAACTTGAATGAATAGAACTGTCTGTCCAATTTTTCAAAATTGACAATGAATGGGTATGTTTGTGGGGTTATGGGAAACATGAAATTAATTTTGAATGACCCAAGTACTGATTGCTGTTCATTTAGTTTGCATTTGTCATTCAGATGTTATTTTCAAAGCATGATGGAGTTTAAAGTTATAAGCAGGTGCTGAACAATTTCATGTACAAGGACATGTTGACAAACCACTGATGAAGCAGTATTAAATATTTGTACAAACACAGCAGTAAAACTAGTATAATGAATGATAACGAGAGAGAGCGAGAGCGAGCGAGCGAGCGTCAGAGAGAGAGAATTAAGGTGTGACATATAATGATAGCAGTCAAGTTTAAATAAGTACATGTGATCAATATATGCAGCAGACAAATGATTTCTTAATGCCATTTTTGTTCTTTTTACTATTCACATACATTGTACATTTTAGTATGTAAATTACCAACCTCCAAACAGGGTTGTCTCCCATTATACAAGATTACACACCGTTTCAACATAGCATTCGAGGCACCCCATTTGTCGGTTGGCAAATTACATCACATTTCTGCTGCTTTCCTCAGTTGATCGAAATGAAATTACCTGCATTTGATATTTTAGGCAGTATACTGTTCAAAGTGGCTATTGCTGCAACAGTTGAAAACAAATATCCAACTATCTAATGTAACTATCAAGGGAAGATCAGTACAATAATGAAAGACAAATAAATTGAATTTAGATGGATTTTAAGCAAAAAACTTTCTGAATTTCATGCTAAAAGAATAGCCTTATCCCGTTTTTTGTGCTCTATTGAATGAAGTGTAACACCCCTTTGATTCTTTATTAGTGAATGGTGGGGCAGATTTCTAAGCACTGTGGGGATATCTTTAATTTGTGAACTATCAAGCTTTAATGTACAATAAATTGCTACAATTATTGATCACTTCTTAGCCCAGAAGGATGGGGTACAAAAATGGGGCCTCTGAATGAAGGTATTTTGTTTATTTTATATTAGTCAGGGATGGATGATATGGCGAATAGCAGAACCGGGTTACCTATAGGTTATGCTAACTTGATTTAAGGGGACCCCCGATGAGTAACCTAGAAACCTTTTTTTTTAACAGATCTGTGCACATGTGTGTAACAGAAAGAGATTACCATGAGAACAATTATGGTACCATAACCTAAATGTGTTACCACGGAAAATATATCATATCACAAAGTAGTCCATATCATTGTATGTAATCCTTTAGATCCACCAAGTAACTTGACATAGTACTGTGGTAACAGCTTCCATTTTGGTATTTCAATATTGCAACCTTTAATTGGTCATTTTCAAGAACGTGATTGTATGTAAATTAACCCACTGATGACCTCCAACGATGGTGCTAAAACACAAGGGGACATCATCAGTCTTATGCCACGCAACTTAATATGAATCTCCTATTGGATCTCTGATACAACATATCTCAGCTGCTGGTATACATTTGTATTGTTTTAAATACATGTGTCATTTTCACCTTCTGAAGTTAACAGGAATACAACAGATTATAAACCGCTCAAAGCTGAAAATTATATAAATATTCGTGTAGGATAGGACTGGCTAATTGATTTGAGCAAAAACAATCTACATTACACACCTTGAACTCTCACTTTTTCTGGTGGCAATAGTCTGCAGGAATACTTAGTAATTCACCAAATTCACAAAAACAGATCAGGATCAGTTTAATATCAAATATGATATTTCTTATGATTATAGACTACTTGATCTGACCAGAAAAGTATGTACAAAGTAGATCCAGCAATACAGGACGATGATCTATATTAAAAGAACTGTATCTATAGGTGTTGATAGGCACTCTTTCAGTAAAAATGGCTTTACTAATATCAATACATGATGTATGGGGTTTGTGAATATATATACATGAAAATATATACAAAGATATAGGTACTTGTATGGCACTCACATTTAACAAGAGTTTGACAATTCTACATATGACACGACTTCTTCTTGTCTTCTCTGCAATATATTTCAAGAATGAAATGTGACCTTGTTAGATTTCAAAAATGTTCAACATTCGTACATATTTATATTAATATTACATTCAAAAGCAGACATTCTAATAATGAGGCTGCGGTCAACATGCCACTCCAGCCGAGGATGTGCATCATAGAGGTTTCACTCTCACCATTGTGTAACCAATAGGTCCACCCCATAAGTGAGCACAAAGTAGCAGTGATTTGTTCAGCAGCCGGCTCACCCCTGTGAGGCTGCTTATACCTTCTCACAGCCGCTTGCTGAGTCCTTTTATTTGTTCTAAGCTGATACATAGTCTATGTGAAGTGTGATGAGACCGGGTCTGTTGTCACCACATGCTGTAGTCAAAGTCTTCATTACCAAAGAAGATGAAGTAGGTGAGAATGGTAACAAAGACGATCACGTTACCCGAGAGAACCAGGCCACACGCTCCCCACAATATCTAGAGAAGAGAGAACACAACCACAGTATTACAGGGTGAACATGATGAAGGGGACAATCAAGTAATGGTACCCAAAACATTCAGATTATTCCACCCCATCCTTAGCTCACCCTTGTATGCAAAATTAAACCTCCTTCATCTGCAAGGGGAAAATCTTGATTCACACACCCCTCCCCCACCCATCCTTAGCTTCCTGTTGTAAGCAAAATTTAATCTGGATTACATAGGGGAAAATCCCAATTCAACCCCACCGCCCTTCCCCCTTGAACATTCCCGGTAAACGTCACCGACGAGTATACTAGCAACCATTGAATTTTTATTAAATTAGTTGAATGGAGCACACAACTGATTATTTGTTCTGCAAATCTGATCCATATAAGTTATGAGCAAACTGTAATCAAGTAATAACTTTTATTGTATTAAATATGAGGTGAAGCAAATTATGTGACACTCTACTATAGAAGATGTACAGTTGAAGCCTTTTGAATCTTGATAAACCAGACTGTCAAAAAAACGACAATAACCTGGTCCCAAGCATGGTCAGTTTATAAAGTGTTCACTGTATTTACATGTACTTACCACCCCAGTATGTGCGAGTACTATGGGGAGAGCACAGGCTGAGACTACTACACCAGTTGTTAAGAAGACTGCCATTTCTGTGCAAGCATTGCTGGCCGTATCAAAACTCTCACCAAATCTCTTTGATATCATTGTGGGCACCGGTGACAAAAAATAAAATATCAGCACGAACATAGGCCACCAATTGCTGCAAATGAAAAGAGTACGAATTATATTGAAGAAGCATTAGTTGTCTTCCACTGAAACATTGTATGAGAGACCACGAAAGAGAGGTATAAATTATATTGGACAGATAACACAATGGTACGTTTTTGGACAGGGGAATCAGTTATATGGATTATGTTGGACAAGTGAAACAGTCATATCATGTGTCAAGCTGGACAGGTGAAACAGTGGTATGTGCTCTGTTGGACAAATTAAAGAATCATATCTGTCAAGTTGGACAGGTTAAACACTGATATTGATAAGGCTGGACAAGTGAAACAGACAGAGATATAGATTATGTTGGACAGGTGAAACAATGGTCCTGATTGTGTTGGACAGGCAAAGCAGTCATATGTGCCAAGTACTGTTGGACAGATGAAACAGCGGTTAAGGATTATGTTGGACTGTTTAAACAATGGCATGGTTATATTAAACAGATGTAACAGTGGTTTACATTGGTGGCAGCTGTATTGGTTAGGTAAGATAGGTGTGATAGTTATGTTGATCAGGTGAAAAAGTTGTTTAGTTATATTACACAGGTGTAACAATGGGATGATTTATATTGGACAGGTGAAACAGTGATAGTGGTTATGGTAGACAGGTGAAACAGTGATATAGGTGGACAGCTGAAACAGTAATATGGGTTGTGTCAGACAGGGGAATGAGAGGTGTGAATCGGGTCAGACAGGTGAAATGGTCATACAGCTTATATTGATTATGTGAAGCAGTGGAATGGGTTAGGCTGGACAGGTGAAATCAGTTGTGTGTATGTCATGTTGGATGGGTAAAACTGTGGAGGTCATGTTGGACATGTGTACAGGTGGTGTTAAGATAGGTGAATCAGTTATATTGGACTGGTTATTGATAGGTGATACAATCAACATTACAAAGTCTCCAGTACCAGACTATCCTGAACACCGTACATGTTTGAGGATACTCACTTGTATTGGGGAATGGCACATCCCAGTACTAGGAAAGTGATTCCAATGGCAGCTGCGAAGGCCAATGCTACCAACCTGCAAAACAAAGATGGATTCATATACTGGATTCTCAAATAAGATGATAAGTAAGATGATACGATTAAACTTTCTTTGACTGTTTATCACTTGTCTGCTGGTAGTTTGGAAATCTGTATCACAAACCTGGCTATGAATCAAGAAATTGTGATACATCTAGACAAAACTATATTAATAAGTATCCATGCAAAATGGTTGCAGCACGAACAGCAAGCAGACAATAGATTTAACCTGGATGAACATCAGATTCAAAATGACACTATTTATTTCAGAACTAATCAATTACAGTTAAGGTACTCACGCTGTTCAGAAAATGTAACCAAAAGTCATACCGAGGCAGGAAATGAGGATATGAAAAAGATAAGCATAAAATCCACGAATGAAAATAAGTTGCTTATTAAAGGTTTTATCAGAGAGAATTGTGAACTAAATGACTTGCACTGGCTACAAAGTATAGCTATGATTGGCTTTAGGCTGCACATCTGACCCCATTGTGACATTGCATCACAGGTCTTCTGACCATCATTAGCGTAGTCCAACAATAAGTATGAATTTGAGATCTGGCTAAGAAGGTACTCTATTGGTACGATACCTAAATCCATCAACAGAATTGTTGCTCATTTCCTCTAATGGACTTTGGGTTAATAGCACCAGCTATTACCATACCAGTTAGTTCCAGTGCCCAATGAGGCCATATATGCAGTCCTGGGGAATATGCATATTTATCTGCTGTATTTGTGACATAGTACAGTGGGTTTGTGAGTTCCGAATCAGGGGGAGTTGCGGATCACTTTCCCAATTAATGCCCGATATTCCATGAAATAAATAATCTGTATAAATCATTTTTCGGTTCATTTGAACGTCTGTTTCTGTAGACTCAAAACGAATGTCAAACAACTGACCTGCATTGTTTCTTCACCGGTCAATTGGGCAACGTAATAATTCCGGTACTGTGCAATGACAAATTGACACCAGGTCGAAAAACACATGCGATTTTTCCAGTGTTGAATCTACGCGAAATAAGGTGGATTTGAGCGGCAATTTCAGTATTTATTTTAGTGATAGAATCATATTAATGGTCAAACAAAATATCTAATGATTTGCGATAACGGTTAACTGACCAGCAATGTAAAATAATGCCGCTGTAGAGAGGTCAATTCCGAATCAACGAAATACGCGCCGTTTATAACTCGAAATGTGCGAATAATGAACGGTCTCAGAACTACGACAACAACAGCAAACCGCCTTTATGACCGACTGGTCACTCCGTCACATTGTAAAGATTTTTTAATAAGACTTCAATCTCCAAAGAAAATTTACTTCACATGATTAACACATAAAAGCGCCCGTCACCAAAAAACGCCCTTTTTCGCAAATAGGCCTTAATTCACCTCACATTTTTCGCGGACCATATTAGCATATATTAGTTTTTCTATTCGCTTCCTATAATCTCCGGGAACACGCCAATAACAGAGAGGATGGGTTTAGGCTTGAATTATTTTCCCCATGATTTATAAACCTGATCCAACTCGGGAAATTCGAAATTGTCAAGGACAAAAAATTGCATTTTACTGAAAGGTGTACTATTTAAAACCATCTGCAGCAAATATATGCATTTGACAAGAACTGTATACATATTGGACAAAGTAAAAATACCGTCCCATGGCTGATTAAGATGACCCCTAGACTGAAAAAATTCCATTCTCAGTGCCTGTAACGGCCGCTAGCTGGCGTGATCCGCAACTCACCAAAATGATTCACAACTGCCCGCGTTGGTGCACTCAAACAGAAGCCATTTTCTCATCGACTGACAAGCTCGATTGGAGAAATTCTTGCATGCAATTGTCGACGACAGATTTTCCTAGAATATAAGACCAACAATCGCTCTCAACTCGTAACAGAACGAGAGCTACCAGTCTGGATGTAAAAAGTGATTCGGAACTCCCCCATTAACTGTAGTACTGGAACACTCTGCCAGAGAGATAGTACATCAGGGCTTCATGTTTAGAATTAGTGCGCGAGCTAAAAATAGCTCACGTCAAAATATTTAGGAGAGGGTATTTAAAAGTCAGGCGAGTGATTGCAATATAATACAATATACAATGTGACAGTTTACGTGAGCTAAAATCACTCTCGTGACATGAATTTACGCGAGTGTTTACGTGCAGGTGAGCTATCACTGGCGCTAAACATGAAGCCCTGTACATAAACGCTACAATTAAGTAGTTATCAGTAAGGGTTAAACACTATACATGGCAAATAAACACGAAGCTGCGCATCTGAAAATACCTCCGCTCTGGGCGCCAGCCATTCATAATGTATTCAATTTGAACCAAGATGTCAAGAACATCAAGCAATCAAGTCACAAATATACAGATTATCAAAAATTTTGCAATTAGAAATGATCCCCAAGGTTTCCTGTCTAATCAGAGAAACCAGTATTCATTACATAAGTCTCTTGATGGATCGATGATGTATACCAAATTTTACATCAAGCATTTGAACGGTATCAGAGATAGAGATCATTAATGATTTTGCATAAATTAAAAATGGCCGCCCATCCTTCCCGCCACTCAGAGGAACTGATGTGGTTATTCATTCATGCAAGTCTCTCCATACATCGATGCTGTGTACCAAGTTTCATACAGAACACTTAAATGATATCAGAGGTATACATCACTAAAGATTTTGCATAAATTAAAGATGGCTGCCAAGATTTTCGCCCAATCAGAGAAACCAGATCTGTCATTCATCATAAGTCTCTTGAGGCATCGATGATGAATACCAAATTTTACATTCAGCACTTGAACGGTATCAGAGATAGAGATCATTAATGATTTCGCATAAATTAAAAATGGCTGCCCATCCTTCCCGCCAATCAGAGGAACTGATGTGGTTATTCATTGCAAGTCTCTTGATACATTGATGTTGTATACCAAGTTTCGTATAGAACACTGAAATGGTATCAGAAATATACATCATTAAAGATTTTGCATAAATTAAAAATGGCCACCAAGGTTTCCAGTGTTCTCATTTCAAGCCGGTAGCCGCCGGAGCTTCGCCGGCTATTTGTTCTATTATCGCCGGGTACTCAGATTATCCCAAGTCATTAATTTACAAATAAACTTTAATAAAGTAATGTACATAATTTCGCTGACGCCCTAAGGAACGAAGGAATCTGAAATTGGATGTCAACGGACAACAAGTGCAGCAAAAAAACGCTCAATCTTTCTGCCGTAACGACATGTCACAATGAGAACCGAAAGGATAAAGTTACGTCCACTAATTTACCTGCAAATCCAAATTCCCACGTAAACAGCGCTTTGCACGCGCCCCTACGAGTCTCCTCGAGAAACAGAGCTCTTCGATTAGAGCGCAGAGGTATTTTCACGGATACTATATCTCATGCTGCAAATGCCGCTGAGTGGAGAGCTTACGCACATGATGAAGTTGTAAGAAGGGCAGGTCGTCATGTCGGGGAAACAGACATCACTCTAGACTGGATCCAGCCCCTGTTTCATAATGTATTTTAAACGGGAAACAAGAGCAAACTAGAAGTTGTTATACATAAGCAATTTGTTTATTTATCTACTTCCCAACTTCTAAATGCCACTTAAGGAAAGAGCAAGTAACTCTGCCTATTAAGAAATGCTTGAAACAGGGACTGGACGGAACGTCACAAGGGAGCTAACTTTGCAAGAAAAAATGCACAATATACTGTGCATTTTTTGTCACCAATGAAAACTCCGTATTCTGACCCCGCCCCCAACTCAAAGGATTTGATTGGTTCGTTCATATACGCACGCTGGAAGCAATGCGTTCATGTGACGTCAACAATGAGAATGACGTTACTACCATGACCTCAACAATGGGAATGACGTTACTGCCGAGACGTCACAATATGCCGTTAGAATGAAATTGATACAAATATTGCGACCGAAGGTAAAAACATGTCAATCGTCCAGACTAACCACGCCTCCAGATGGAATCTTTACACGACGAAACCCATCAAATCGTCCAGTCTCTATTTTAAAAATATTTTTTCCATTTTTTTTTTTTCATTTCTTTTTCTCATTCTATTCCTACGAAGTAGGCTACAGATCGCAAATTGTCCGGTAATGAGTCAGTGAGTCCATACGAATCCTTTCGTCGGCAAAATAAGGAGAACCATTGACATTAGAACCTTTATTTTTGGCATGAACGTGCATTAGGGCATTGTTACCAGCAAGTTCTGATCTGAAATAATTCTGATTAAAATTGATTTATAATTAACACTTCAGTATATTGTTATAGATATATGTAAACTGTAGCCTTTAACGTGTATCCTATTTCACATCCAAACATTTCATCATTGACCACATCAGGCTTCAAATTCAGGTCAAATTACCCACTGATGGTGAAGTATCCTACATCAACCAATTAAGTCAGTCTGGTGCAATAACCCAGCAGAAGAAAGAAAGATGTGGTATCATCCTTCAGATTAGTCTGTGTGAGGAACAATGATAAAAGTTTACTGAGGGTGAAACAAAGCCATGACGGCTGTTTAAAGGGTCTTAATTTATTTTCTTTAGCTAGAATTTAACTAGATAAAGTAACTTTGATCATCATGCCAAGAAAACTGTGGTCCGTTTTGCTCCAGCGTTTATCGCGTTTAATGAGTATCAGTTTCCACCACCGAGTCCTGTCCGGCTAAAAATACCCTGTCATTGATCCTCATTCCACTGTATGCCACATGGCCCTATTACTGAGGTTAATCTTAACGTGCATCTGGGACAATTCCACAATTGCCCGACAGCATAGGCCTACTGCATATACCCTCAAACAATCAGCGCTGTTTGCATAACTTAAATTGTTAAACCATATCATTGAAATAATATAGCAGAAAACATTGATGCGAGTTATGATATGTACACTATGACCAAAGACATGTTCATAATGTGCTAATCGGATAATTAGGACAATCATTACTTTGCATCAGAGAGAGTGTGACTTGGATTCAAGGGTTAAGACTTTGGAGGGAAATACAATTTTGACAGCAGAAATATGACCCCGCCATTTGCTGATTAGAGCGATAAAACAGGATAGGCTAAATGGACCCTTTTCAATGCAGTATTTCTTGGCATGGATGTGGAAATATGAGGACATACTTTGGGGTTTTTTTTGTACCTCTTGAATATTGACTATATATCACACTTGGATATAATTTGAACAAAAAATTACATGTGTAAACAAAATATGTCTAAATTCTCTTGTCATTTCAAATCTTGATCCATTTTGATTCCTTGATTAGGGGATACAGAATCACTGCCATGGAGTGTGTTGGTGTGTCACAGCAATGCAATTTCGATTCACACAACGAAGCTGAGGTGGTTTAACGTTTATCAATGAAGAAAATCACCGATCAACCGCCATAGAATATAATGTGAAACAAGAAAACCGCAATAGTACATTCATCAGATTGCCGATACCCAAAATGTGTTGTCTCATATATCTAGATAACAACGTAATGTAGAGACGCTATTTATTCGTCTTTGTACCGGTTATGCTCAGGAGAATGACATAGAATCATTATTATATAAAAATTTGTTGTATTGTTGGGAAAATAATGTGATTCAAAAAGTTGTTTTGATCCTGGACAAGGGCACTGAAAACCATTAAAGAGATGTAAATGTATTTTCACACGTAAAGCTTGAAATCTACTGAACCTATATTATTCAATCTGTTTCCTTTAATTAAAAAATTGTAAAATTAAATCGGCGATGGTTATTTATTTTTAGAATGAAGGCGCATTAGGAGACTGTTACCAACAAGTTCTGAGCTGACCTACTTTTGATGAAAATTTCTGGTGATTTTTGATGAAAATCACTGGCGATTCTGACTTGGGCGGTGCCCATCTTAATATAGGCAGGATTTCAACTTGGGGTGGGGATTTCCAAGAGTTCAGTTCGCGTTCGAGTCCTAATGCCTACTGTACTTCGTAGGTCCTGTGACGTTAGTCACACTGCCATGTTTATTAAAGATCATTTTATTATTAATAATAGTACATATGAAATAGAGACTCATCCAGTCTAACATCACTCCTGACATTTGGATTCGGTAACAAATTACCAGGTTTGTATTTTTATGGTATTTGTATCTAGTATAGTACAAGTCTTGACCAGTATCTCAATTTATGCTGTCGAAAATATGATTTACGAGTACCGTTTGATAACACGAAAAGTGGACCATCCGTAATTTGATAAACAATTATTACATTGAAAATTACATTTTATTGCAATACATTACAAACACCATAAAGAACACCATTGTTGTAATATAATCCTTACAAAACCCTATTCCACCAACTGCCCACCTACTTTTGGACCACCCTGTATAATCAACTCAAGTGAAAGTCTGTTTAGAGAACTTGAAAACCTGAAAATCACAGATATTTCACCCCTAAGTTTACACTTTATGAAAAGACAATTTGGGGCTCTAAAAGTGCTCCGATTGCGTCTCAGAGCATCTAGATCCCTGGAGCTTCCGGGGCCTAGGCGGCCCCCGGACCCCTACCATCAATAAATGCAGCTGTCTACTTTTCAAACTCAGCCTGCTACTTAAAATGAAAATGAGAACCCTGGGTTTCCACCCAATCAGAGAAACCAGAACTGTCATTTGTCGTAAGTCACTTGGAGCATTGATGAAGTATACCAAATTTTATATCAAGCACTTGAACAGTATCAGAGATAGAGATCATTAATGATTTTGCATAAATTAAAGACGGCCGCTCATCCTTCCTAACTGATGTGGTTATTCATTGCAAGTCTCTTGATACATCGATGGTGTATACCAAGTTTTGTATAGAACACTTAAATGATATCAGAGATATATATATCATTAAAGATTTTGTATAAATTAAAGATGGCCGCCAAGGTTTCCACAGAATCAGGGAAACTGGTTGGGTCATTCTTTTGAAGTTTGTTGATGTATCAATGGTCTATACCAAGTTTCACACTGAACAGCGAAATCGTACCCGAGATACACAAGATTAATGGTTTCACATGAATTACAGATGGCCGCCTAAGTTTCCAACCAATCGGAAGTTCAGATTCAATAGGATTCTGGATCGCGAGCATATGGATGTGTACTGCAAGTTTGGTGTTTCTAGAGTAAGTCGTTCTAAAGATATTTTGGTAACGAGAAAGGTGTGACGGACAGATGGACAGACAGACAGACAGATGTACATGGCGACGACAATACCCTTCGGCCAAATTTTGGCCGAGGGGTAACAACTTAGTAACAGGTCTTTTTTTTGCCTTCAATTTGGTTTGTACAATGAATATACGTTTACTCATACTGTATATTTCTGACTGATAAACACTCCAGTAATACTGTTCAACAAGGGTTATGTGTAACCCGGCAGCTCGCCTTTTGGGTATTCAATAACATGCAGCTTCACATAAAGATCGAGCCCTTCAGGTTGCACATCACTGGCAATGACAATACATATTGCAATAAAAATTTGACTTCTTCGTCAGTGATGCTGAAGTTGGATTGAAACATGAACTATATTATAAAACTTGAAATAAAGATTACCTTTTTTTCCAAAAGTAAGCTTATACATGTCATTATGAATACATACAATTGAAATTTTGTCTGAGATGTGGGTGTGAAATGCCTGGACAAATATGGTTCGTGCAAAAGCTTGAGGTTAAATCATGATGAGGAATGGGATTCGATACCAAAATTGAAGGAAATGGTGTTCTTCATTAAAGGCGACACAAAATTCCAAACCACCAGGGGTTAATATTTAATATTGTACTTCTGAAATGAAATAATGTCATTAAACTATTAGTACCGTAATTACTATAAAGGAATATATTGTAGTTGATTTGACGTGTTTGTGTATATGTAACAGGTCGGTGTAAGAACGCATTGTTGAGGCTTTTGTTGAGGCTTTGTGCAGCTGAAAAGGGTCAAGTCTAGACGCATTGTTGAGCTCAGACAGGCTATTGTAGGCTCTGTCTTGTGCGTAATTCTTACACCAAGTATAAACCTACAATGTACACTGCATCTCCTACCTAATAGGTTAGTATCACATATAAGAGATATATGCAGCTTCGCAAAAAGATCGAGCCCTTAAGGATGGCACATCATTTGAGGTTGCACATCATTGGCAATGCACATCATTTAAAATAATAAATTTATTAAGAAATATGATTTCTATATTTAGTGATATTGAGGTTGGATTGAAGGAGGAACTATATTATATAACTACCAATAAAGATTACATTTTTTCCAAAGTAAGCCTACACATCCCATTGCATAGATCTGATGAATACATGTTCATGCATACATGTAGTTAGGAACAATAGATGTGCAATTTTGAGCACGTTCTTGGTGTAACTTTGTGTGATGATATGTGAACAAACAAAGCTAATAACAGTGCAATAGTAGGACTAAATCTATCATTTCCAACAGGCAATGGGACACTTGCACTGTGGTAAACCTTCACATTTGTATGCAAATAAAAGAACGCAATGACAACTGTGTCCAATCATACTGTAATGCTCCATAATAATGTGCACGGGTAAAGACTGAGCTCACAAACTGATTCAAACTCACTTTTAATTAATATAGTAAGTTAAATGTGTGGACACAGATATGGTTGTACAAAAGCTTCAGGGTCAACGAGAATTTGATAAAATTTTAGGAAATGGCGTCCTTCATTTAAGGCGACACGAAATTAAAAACTAACAGGGGTTCGGTACTGCGGGATTCCCCCGCCAGTTATTTTGATATTGTACTTCTGAAATAAAATAATGTCAAAAACTATTAGTAAATACTATAAAGGAATATACTGTATGTGATTTGGTATGTATGACTGTGTATACAATGTACACTGCATCTCATGCCTAATAAGAAGTCAAAATTATTCTAAAGTCCAGCCTAAACAGAAAAGATTAACCCAGAAAACTTTCTAAGTCCAGCCTAAACATAAAAGTCTAACCGGACACCAACACCAACACCAACACCGACACCGCCACTTTCCCCCTCTCTCTCCCAATACCTCGCCTACTTCGTATACGGCGAGCTAAAAAGGAAAATCTCATCCTGAAGAAACAATCACTAGCCGTGGTTCAGGGGCAGATAACCACTACATAATTAATACACGATCGAAATATAGATGAAGGCAGCAAAACAAATGCATGATGAGTTGTTATTATGCAATGCATGATAAACTTTAAATAGAGAGGGAGGTTGACATGCAACACTTCCTTCAGGACAAATTATGCAACATTTATATTTTAAGGGAGGCTTTTACATGAATCTGAATGAATTAATGAATTAATCAAATTTTCCCAACCCTTGACAGTCTTTTGGTGATATCGTCTCAATAGTTTGGAAAAAAGCCATGGAATTTCACCCACTTCAATGTCAATCTAAACATGCAGAAAATATTGGAAGAAGAAAAGGAGAAAAAATAATTTCATATTTACATTATTTTGTGCATTATTATAGTCAATATGACTGTCAATCTAGCTAAACCCAGTTAAATATACGAACCCCAAACAAAGTCTCAAATAGATCTGTAAGTGTCAAACAATAGTACCGAACCATTATGTTCCCCGGGTGTAGGACAAAACCCCCAGCGGACAAAACGCCCATGGACAAAAAACCCCAGGACAAACCCCCCACCGGACATAACTCCCACTGGACAAAACCCCCATCACATATTATTTCCTATTCTATTTTAGCTATGCTATTTTAGCAACAAAATAAATAACATAGTAAATGATAAGATATCAAGACAAAGTCATTTGATGTTATAACATATTTATTAATCTTTCAATACTTGTGTAGCCTACTATACAGGCTACCCTGTCCTTACATGACCAATAATTGGAAGCAATTCCAGTTTCTCACTAGCACATTTTTCCCTGCAAACGAAGTTTTTGACTAGCACATTAGCATGTTTTTCAGTAGCAGATTTTCACACCAAACGAATGTTGTGTCCAGCTCCTCTTAGTAATTCTTGTACTGTCTTCCGACCATCTCTGACACATCCACACATAGATTCCGCAGTCAACTGAAGATTAATGGTCTACTCATTGTTTAGTGAACACCAGTCATTATAATCCTTATAGCTGAAATACACAAAATATGACAAGGATCATAGAGAATAGATATTTATGAATTTCTATATTATTATTTGTGTCGGTAATAATAGCCCCCAGTGAGCTAATGTTGTTGTTATCAACACCGACCCTAAATAAATTTATCTTATCTTATCTTATCTTATCTAAAAATGTAAAAATTCTGTCTGAAATAGCTATTTTTGGGTGAGATGGGGGTTTTGTCCGACTTTTCAATTTTGGGGGTTTTGTCCGACTTTTCAATTTTGGGGGTTTTGTCCGTGGGTGTTTTGTCCTAGGGGGTTTTGTCCGTGGGTGTTTTGTCCTAGGGGGTTTTGTCCGCTGGGGGTTTTGTCCGGATCCCATGTTCCCCATATAGTACAGTCTACAAGTGAAATATTAACAAAAAGATTTTCAATATTAATTTTCATTTCATACTCCTTTTCTCGGGTGAATTTGAATTTATATTGGGCTAATATCTCTCTTGTTATACTGTTTAACACTTGTAGATCAATTTGATGCTGCATTTTAGGTTCTTACACTTAACTGGGTTTTGCCTACAACAAGCTGAAGCCTACTGACATTTAATTTTGTGATATTGATTATGTAGGGTTCAGCCGTTGAATCAAAATTTCCTATCGCAAAATTTTCGCCTCCCGACCTAGGTAACTGCGGGTAGATTTGCGCTCATAAAAATCGATAATACCTACCGCTTTGTGCTCGTTTGGATAGAATACATATTTGCCTACTTCCCTGGCCATTTATTTTCTCTGTCCAGCTCCTTTCATTTCCATAAACGACAAAAGAAAAAAATATCATCGCGGACGATCTTCCAAAAACGAAATCCGCCGCCATTTTGAAATGTTACTATGGTGGCACGAGACTAATTTGTAAATTAGGGATTGTAGACAGGAAGGTCGGAAACGGCTCATTCATAAGGCTGTCACATTATCTGCATTTAAATGTAAAATTGTAACTATCGATATCAAGCATAATGGAAGGTACATACTGAGAAAGGTAATTCATGGGATTTTTCATGTCCCT
This sequence comes from Hanleya hanleyi, assembly GCA_036873755.1. Classification (NCBI taxonomy): domain Eukaryota; kingdom Metazoa; phylum Mollusca; class Polyplacophora; order Lepidopleurida; family Hanleyidae; genus Hanleya; species Hanleya hanleyi. The sequence goes on along the minus strand of JAVTVY010038206.1, from coordinate 107,676 downwards.
AAGCGACTGGGTCGACTGAGCGGATTCAGTTTTTCCGACTCTTGTAATCCTGAATTTAGAATAACCTCACATGAGAGAATCAGGGTCACGCGAGAGTGTTCGAAAATGGCGGTGGATCTCGTGTTTGGAAGATCGTCCGCGATGATATTTTTTTCTTTTGTCGTTTATGGAAATGAAAGGAGCTGGACAGAGAAAATAAATGGCCAGGGAAGTAGGCAAATACGTATTCTGTCCAAACGAGCACAAAGCGGTAGGTATTATCGATTTTTATGAGCGCAAATCCACCCGCAGTTACCTAGGTCGGGAGGTGAAAATTTTGCGATGGGAAATTTCGATTCAACGACTGAACCCTACATAATCAATATCACAAAATTAAATGTCAGTAGGGTTCAGCTTGTTGAACTACTGTCTGTCCCAGATAATATATCCGAGATGTCTCGTCTGATTTATCAAAAAATAAAGATGGTTATAATCTGAAACTTACTCATGTGGTCAAATATGAATTGACCAATTTTTCTTCCAAGTATGATCTCCCGACAAAAAGTAAAAGTGGTCATCAGGAAGATTGTTTGTTTTACGTGTCAAATGCCTGGGTTAAAATTCAGCGCCATTGTGGGTCAGTCCAATGCTGGTGAAACGTCATAGGGGTGATTGGAAGTTAAGCCCTCTGTTGTCAGTGGAGACCAGTTGACATTCCAAAGGAAGAAACTCTCTTATACATTAATAAAAAGCAACAATGGTGGTCGGAGCCATTTAAATAAATACTTCAATTTGAAATAAGAATATCCGAGTCAAATTGTATATTTGGACTACCTCCCTTGATGTGTACCGGACATACTTACATCCCTCCGTTGCTTTGGACTCATCCAAGCAACATGGCGCACGTCGCTAGATTAACCCGGGAAGTGCCTATGTCAAAAACAATTTCTCCTCCTGACCACTTTTACTCGTTGTCGGGCGATCATACTTGGTAGAAAAATTGGTCAATTCATGTTTGACCACACGAGCAAGTTTCAGATTATAACCAGCTTTATTTTTTGATAAATCAGACGAGATGTCTCGGATATATTATCTGGGACAGACAGTAGGTTTTGCCCGATTGACAGTCCTGTTGTCTAGTATTGACTATAATAATGCACAAAATAAATGTAAATATAATTTTTTTTTCTCATTTTTCCTTTTGCAGTATCTTCCCCATGTCTAGATTAAAAAGTGACTGAATTTTCCTGGCCTTCCTCGAAACCATCGGGAAGATATCGCCAATAATAGACTGACAAGGGAGAATTTTATTAATCAGATTTTCGGATGTCTCTCCCTGTTAAGGTTTTTTTTCTAGATGCTAAATATGCTAAATAAAAGAAAAAATGAAAACAAACGTTGTTGTTGTTGTTGTTGTTATCCAACTTTAACACATGGTCAGATTTAGCATGGTGGTCACGGGTGATTGACATGATGCAGTGCGCACGGACGACAACGCTGATACTGGAGAAAATTATTCATGACATGGAAAATGATGAATGATTTTCAGACACACCCGGTAACTGACTCACACCAAACCATGTTCTGGCAGTCTAGAGAGATAACCATTGTAGAATCATTTGAAATAGTGATCAGAATCTAATGGATAAAACTACACCGAGTGTTCATCATGATTGTGATCAACAAGTCGCATCAAACGTCAATCATAATTGCCAAGCACCTCTTATTCCAGCCATCTTGAAAATGAGAGAAAATGTACACAAATAACAATGACGTCATGCATTTCGATGCGAGTCTGATGTACTACAACAAAATTCGACTTAAGTTAGCTTATTAATTATAAATTAATTTATGAATATTTTTTAAGCTTTCTTAGAGATTTTTGCATCCAGTCTACGAGAATGATTCCGGTCTCGCGCATGTGCTCTCGCACGTGAATTTCGGAAGCCATCTTCGTATCTGCATAACACAAGCCGTCCGGGTAGCGTTCGTATCCTGTTTGTAATTACTGAAATCACAGAAACTATGGCTGAAGGATCAAGGTATTGTTTCTTTACTGATTGATCTTCCCTTTATGTTGTGAAATTTTGGTGTGATCACAAAAGCTTTTGATTTACCTTTCTTAAATCATACGGTTTCCGGCGTCAGCTGTTCTTTCAAAATCACTTTGTCATAGCTGCGCAGTGGGGAATATATGTGGCTTTTGTTTCGTTTCGGTATGTTTTCAGATTGATTGTGTTGAAAGAAACTTATACGGGGAAAATGTAGAAGTTTGTAATCAATAACAAATTGTTTCTTTTCAGCTTGTTAATCAATAGATCATTATCTTGTAAAGCCAGCAAAGAAAAGTTTAGCCACTGCCCTTCGCCATGTGCGCACTGACTGGCACTGGCAGACGACACAGCGGACGGTTTTATTCTGTCCGTAAAACCGTATTTTCGAAATAATTTCATTGAATTGCCCATCAGTACTTTACTAACTGACCCAATGTTTCTGCATGCTCATCGCCCAACATTTTTTTCGCCAAAATCATTTGTTGTATGGGCCGTTGACTTGGACGATGACGTCATCAAACAACGTGTCGAAACAGCAGCAATGGCAGCTGTCAATTTTGCACACTCACTCTCAACAGTATATAAATAAAGAAATGTGCCAACATAATCTTCCACTTTGAGCCGTGAACAAGGGAAGAAAGGAACATTGACTGAGAATAATCTAACATTCTTGTTTCTCTAACGAATTATTTTTCCCCATCTGAACAGAAACAACACAAAATGAGGTAAGCTAACCAGGAAAATGTATTTCGATAAACTGAACAAAAATAAACTACACAATGAGTGTTCTCACAATTTTTCTCAAGAAAAACAAGCTACAATTCTGCTTACAAATGACTTAGTTTAACATATCTCATGTAAATACTTTGTCATGCTAGTTTATAAAATCATGGGATCAGTTCTAACCTGACATAGACTTTTAACTATAATTTTGAATCCTGGAGTGTCAATTCCCTATTTTTCATAGTTCTTCAGGGAGTCTCTTTTTTATCTTCTCACAGGGCTCAAGATTACACCCTAGATGCAACGCTTAACGTTGTGCCCAAATCAGGATGCACTCGAATTACAGAGCGAATAACAAAAAAATTAAAATTCTAAAAAAAAAAATTAAAATTCTAAAAAAAAAAATTAATATCAGAAGTGGATGAAACTAGTTTCATCCACTTCTGTTAATATATATATAAATATTTATTTTTGCATCAAGTAATAATGTCCACCAATCCATGTCTATTCCTCATCGGTTAAGCCTCATATTTGTCTCAAAGGTTACTTATTTTGTCAGATTTCGGGGACTTTGAATATTTTCAGTAATTTGGATGCATTTTCCTGCCTAAAAAATTTTGCCATGTCGGATAGAGGGTGTGCTCAAATCAGCATAATCTAAAGTCCTGTCCCCCATTCTAAATTTCAGGAATTTAGGGCATCTCATGTCTGTTAATGCATGAAGTTGTTTTAATATTGATTGTTCGAAGCTGATGTTGCTTCTTTCGTGTTCCACATGTACTCTGCCCTGTCTAGGGTGTTCAGTACAATAAATATTGAATTGAATTGAATTGTCAAGGTATGGAGTCTTTGAACACCCCGACACTCACAGCTAGCTAAAAAGCTGTCCTGAAAGTTTAATCAAGAACATTAAGCAACAAAACTAAACATTAAACAATTAGGCCTTAGGGGGCTGGGCAGTATCCCAATTCAGACCCCTACCTTGTAAAAAAAGGGGGCAGGGTGCTAGTCTGTGGAAAAGGGGCACTTTTTGTGCGGACGAGGAATAAAAGGGCATGTCGGGGGCACTATGAGTCGCGGCGGCAGTATCGGTATCTCCTAATGTCACCATTCATTTCTGTCGACCTCATGCATTGAAAGAATGGATAGAAAGGAGGATACACAGGAATCTGTTAAAATTAGATCTGCAGTAAGCACTCCCTAGTTTACTTGTCGGTCTTGAAAATCTGACGATTATAAGCTGATTAGTTGAAAACACAGATTACAGTATATTATATACTTACAAAGTGACACGGTAAGCAACGATGTCCTGAATCACAAACAAACTCAAACAGTGAAAATATAATTAAAAATTAAGGTTTGGTTTTTCTTCGGCACTCCATCATGGTTTTTCATTTTGATGTGTATGGGACATTAGTGTTTTTGAATTGCCCCCAAATAAACAAGATTGTTTCTGATCAATGACATTATTTGAGTACCGTGAGTGTGATGATAGCTGTTAATTTGTTATGAGCGTGGGCTTTGTCTCACAGAAACAAGCGATGAATTTTCAGCTTCGTGTGATAGGTAGCTATGATCTATTTCTTGCAAGCTATTCATAATTTTCACTGGAATTTGCATGAAAATTTGTTGTTGTTGTTGCTGCTGCTAAATAGGCTTTATACTATTCGGATGAAATGGGCTACGTAATATCGCCATCTCTTAATAAGGCTTCAAATCAATTCGAAATTTCTGAAATAAGTCGACGTCTCCACGTGGCGGCGATCACCAGCGATTCATCGACTGAAGGTTGGAAACCGGGACAGTTTACCAACGAATAAACAGGGTCAACATGAGGCAAACAACAGCCAAATTTCTTAACATAAACAAGTATTGAAACTTCGAACTTATCATTAAAAGAGCTTAGTACCGGTAATTATTCTTGGTATTTAATCTACAAGCCCGCTCAAACTTCGGTGATTATCAGTGTGAAACAGCGGGGGGTTTTCCCGCGACGTTCAGCTTTCAATCTGGAGATAACGTAACGAGGTGTTTGACTGGCCAAGAGTACCGCCTTATCAGGACTCTGCCAATCACAATGCCAGTACTTGAATATGTTGCTTCAACCAAATATGGCCGACTGTCAGTGTTTCCATACACAACTACGGGCCTTCGATAAGACAGATTAATCCTTTTTATGGGAGACGTAAAGAATCCGAGCCAGGCCAAACCAGGCGTAGTATTCTACTGACATTTCATTCATGCCAATTTATTCTCACGACCACGTGATCTCTATTCCCATTGGTGGATTAAAACACATTCTAAAAAGGGCGATATTTTTTTGGGGCCAGAGTAATAAATGGGGCTAGGATTTATTTTGGGGTATAAAAAGTTATAGAGTGAAATTTGGCGAAACTCCCTTTCCGTACACTTCTGTATCATTGTCCCCTCCTCATTCACCATGTGTCGCAATTCCGTTTCCCTGTAGACGAATGTACATTTATTTGGCATTTCTTTATTTTATTACACATGGGTTAGTACAAGGAAATACAGTACAACTACATTACCGTTCAATGATGACTCGGGGGTAGGATCGAACCCACAGACCGCACACTCTGGACCATAGGCTGGCGCTCTATCGACTGTGCTACGCTCGCAACACATGATTGAATGTGTTTGGAAGATATATTTAAACCTCCCATAGGGTTTCCGAAAGCAATCAGAGAGGGGATGAAACCATATATAGATCCGAAATTCTGATTGGATAGTGAACAGTTTGCACGCATGCGTATAATGCATATGCACAGGGATTCATACAAGTCAAAAATTTTACCACCGAAAACTCAATATTACTCAAAATTGAGTTTTCCCAATGGTGAAATTGAGTTTTCAAAATTTTTTACCGCCGATCCAAACATTGCGATCGAGTTCTCAATTTTTTTTACCACCGATTCACTTATTGGTATTGAGTTCTCAAATGTTTCAACCACCACCATGCTGGTGTCAATAACACATGATATTGATGGTTCAGTGGTAGTTGATAATGGCACTTTCCAAAATAGATTCATATTACTCCATATTCAATATTTCAGTTCAACTTTAATTAAGGCATTAGCTACCTGTCTAAGCCATTTACTTATGTGGTTCATCATAAAACATTCACAGAAACAAGAGCTTTTGGTCTGAGCCGATTCATATCGAAAAACATGTAATGTACATTGAAATTAACCACGGAAATGAACATCCAACTTCTGATCATTTAGACAAAAATAATATTTTATTCCATCAGTAGGAGGTATAACTCTTAAAATCATGCTTAGCAAGTCTGAAAAATTTGAAGAGAATCGTGTCAAAACTCTAGGCTGATTCTACAATGTTTTAATTGATTAGTACATTGCAATGAATTGGAGAAATGGTGAAGTCTGAATCCCAATAACTTTGACAAAAATCTGAATTGTCTAAAAAAAAAAACAACAGGTGCACATGAGGCATGCATGTGAAGTTTCAAAATCATCCTGTAGAAATTGTGGAGTTAAATGTCAGTGATACACTGAAATTATGTCAACACTTATTGATTACACAACCACGATTTGACATACAAACGGACAGAAGGGCAGACAGAGTAAAACAAATAATGCTTGGCAAAGAAATGGCAAAGTCTGATTCCAGTGAGTTCTTTATCCTTGGAAAAATGCGCACCAAACACGCGCGAAAAAAACTGAGTTGTAGTGAATAAATATTGAGATCTTCAAGAGATAAGTCGAGTTCCCAACTGAAAATGTTGAGTTGTCCGGACAAATTATCAAGCAAAATCGTTGTTGTTGTTGTTGCCTTCACTCTTTCAACTCGCGAGTGTTACTGTTAGACGTTAGCACTTGTCCGCTTGTCGGGAGCAAGTCAAAATCGGCACGGGCAATGCAACGTTCATGTTAGCTGCCCGTATTGGCAAGCACGATTTTCTTCCGATTAAAATACTCACTGACGAAGTTTTATTGAGCTCTTATTCTCCGAAATAAAGCGTCAGAATCACTCAGCTTGTTCTGGTTCTGGTTTCGTTTTCGACTTGAAGTTGCTAGGCATGAACAGTCGATATAAATATCTATAGGCTGACTGCGCCACATTGAGCCAGTCAATATAGTGAAGTTCATTCAATTTATCCATTAGTTCTGCCTTTCAAGCGGATCGTGTGCAAATCTTGCGGGAGATTAACAACAACAACACCACACGTGGTAGCACGCTTTCTGCACCTGTGAAAGGTAAACTTATTGTCATTTTCGCGGTAAGATCGTCATTCGATTGAGTTTATTTCATAATTTGGGGCTGTCAAATTAACTTTGACCATGTCTGGCGAATTGAGTTTTCCACAAAAAATTGAGTATTTGTCCAGTAAAACGAAAGCAATTGAGTTTCTCGCCATACGAATTGAGTTTTCAAAAAAATTTTACCACCGAATACCGGTGGTAAAAACCGACTTGCATGAATCCCTGATGCATGCGACAGCCAATGAATATTCATCATTGCATTGGGCCGACTGCATGTTCATTTCATTTGGGTTGGATTGTTCTAAGCAGTCGGGGTGTGAGGTTGCCACTTCCGTGGATTAGACAGTGTTTGTTTTCTTTGTCAATATTACAATGTGGTGGCTCTGTGTTTTTTCAACAACAGGGGTAAATTGCGACTATAAACATTGGGGATGGTACAGGGTGAAGACAAGGACATGGGACATTTTGTTTCCTTGATTGACGACGACAAGCGGGGGGGGGGGGAGGGGTAAAGGAGATGACAAGCTATTAAACAGGTTAACATTTTTCCATGATACATGTAAGAACAAGTAAGTTAGAACTGTGGAATACAGAATACAGACTTTATTTGCTTTCAAGCGCCCACATGGAGCAAAGAATTACAATAAGAATGATAAGAAAATAAGAAATAAATAAATAAATAAATATATATATATATATATATATATGATGTCATTGACGAGGCGCTTCCTGTTATATGCCGAAGGAGTGAGGTATGGGTGTCGTACCTTATCCCCCCAGTGGTGTAGACGTAGGATAGCCCAAGTATTTGTTCCTCCGTCATGGTTGTGGGGACATTGAGGTGTATCTGAAAGAGAAGATTTCGATGAAATGAATTACTGATCATTGTGTAAAGGGCGAAAGGCGGGAGCAACGAGGGTCTGTTGTAGTGTTTTGGAGTGTTATCTGATGGAATTTTTCGTGCCGGCGACAATAATGGAGTGAACGACAATAATGAAGTGAATGTGATTCGGAAAATTGTAGTCTATTTCTATGTTTTCCATCTACAGTTCTAATGTTTGGTGAGTGGATACCCTACAGGGAGACGATGTGTCGCATACCAAAATGAAGGTCAAGGTCAGAGGTCAAAGGTCACTGGCCTAAAAAACAGGAAATCACTGAAGTGTTCGTGTCCGGTCTATATCTGTGAAAGTTTTCTATCCACAGTTGCAATTTTTTGTGAGTGGATACGCTAGGTAGAGACGATGTGTCGCGTACCAAAATTGAAGTCGAGGTCAGAGGTCAAAGGTCACTGTTGCCTAAAATCAGGAAATCATTTATCATTGACAGGTTTCTATCTACAGTTCTAATTTTTGGTGAGTGGATGCCCTAGGGGAGAACGATGTGTTGCATACGAAATGTAGGTCGAGGTCAGAGGTCAAAGGTCAGTGTGACGAAAAAATCAGGAAATCATTAAAAATTTCTAATTTTTTATGAGTGGATTCAAAAGGGGGAAATGAGGTGTCGCATACCAAAATATAGGTCAAGGTTGAAGGTCAAAGGTCACTGACCCAAAAATCAGGAAATTATTGAAAATAACATTTCTTTGTGTGAGTAGATACATTAGGGGGACACAATGTGTCACATATCAAAATGTAGGTCAAGGTCAAAGGTCAAGGTCAGTGTGACCCCAAAATCATGAAATTGTTAAAAATCATGATTTTTTTAGTACATTGAGAAATTACGGGTAGCCGTTTTGTCATGTACGAAAATTTAGATCCAGGCCAATAGTCCAGATGACTGACACCAGAATCAAGGTGAAAGATCAAAGGTCACTGTGATCCCAAAATCAGGAAATTATTATAAATAACATTTTTTTTGTGTCAGTAGATACATTATGGGGACGTGATGTGTCGCATACCAAAATGTAGGTCAAGGTCACTGTGACCCCAAAATCGTTAAATTTTTAAAAATCATGATTTTTTGTGTCCATTGAGAAATTACGGGGAGATGGTTTGTCACTGTCACTGTGACTCTAAAATCAAAAATTACTTTGTTTTGTGTCCGTAGATTCATTAGGGGGACATGATGTGTCACATTCCAAATTGTAGGTCAAGGCTGAACGTCAAGGTCACTGTGACCCCCAAAATCCTGAAATTCATACAAAATCATGATTTTTTTGTGTCCATTGATACATTGACGGAAGACGAAGTGTCGTGTACCATAATTTAGGTCAAGGTAACTATGACCCCAAAATCAGGAAATCACATTTTCATATGCCTGTCGAAGACGAGGTCATGTAATGCGATGTTGCGTTCTGTCCATTCATCCATTAACATTTGTTGTCCATGCGATATCTCTAGTTTCAAGGTATGGAATGGTACCAAACTTTGAGTATACCTCACTTGCATGGCAAAGAGGAGCCATACATTTTGAGATCAATTTGTCCAAGGTCAAGGTCACAGGCCTTCAAAACTGAATGAAGTTTAGCTGACCATATGTGTTAGGTTGGAATATTCTCTCCCCTACCAGGGTTCGAATTTAAAGGAGTACTTACCTTATTTTTGAGTGTGACTATATTTATCAGCACTCGCATTTCAAACCTTATTATATAAAACTTATGTTGATAAAATGCGAAATAAAAGAAATATTGAATATTTTGTTGCTCGCCACGGCGTGCACTGGGCGCCGCCATTGCACCACTGCGTGACGTTTTTAGATGAGCAGAAGTAAGTTTATACTCATCTAAAAACGTCACAACGTCATGGAGACTTAAGGTTGATCGTGTTGATCATGCCGATAATTCATACGAGAAGGAACCCAGTAAATCCACTGCCGTTCTAGTTGATTTTAGTTGTTCAAGTGTAATCATGAAAATGTTTACGAACTTAAAAGCATCGTCGTTCAACTCAAATCACTGGACAATTGCAGAGAACGCTCTTTTAGTTTACCGCTCAGCTTCAAATTTTGTCCAAATTAAATCGGGAAATTCTCCGCTGAAAAACTTGGGGAAGGAATTCTTCAGTTGTCGGATATAACCTAAACCACTTTCCTTTTAGGAATTATCCCCGTGTGAATTGCCGCGCCAGTTTTTTCCTCGAATTAAAACTCAGACCCAGAGTAGTTCATATGTCCGTAGTTGGAACGTCCCTGGATCAAGCGTTAGCCGTGACGTTGTCCTGAATGCTGACGTCATCAATCACGTCATCCCACAGGCAACATGGCGGCGCCCACGTCGACGTCAAAGGAGAAACATGGCTTCACAGATTGTAATAAAAATAATAGGTTATCGCCCCCAACGACAATAAAATAGTTGGTTATATTTCTTTAAGGGTCTAACCTTTGTAATAGGAACCTATATCAAATTAGGTAAGTACTCCTTTAAGAAAAATTTGAACCAGTCCGCCGGACTGGTGAGCCAAAAATGTAACCAGTCCGTAAATATTTTTACTAGTCCGTTAATATTAAATAAAAGATGATGTGGGAACATTTGTCATCATGAATATTTTGTGCTCTGTGATGGTTGCTACTAAATAAGAAATTAATAATTGTGCATTTCTTGAGCGCGTGTGAAGATAATCACAGACGACAAACCCCGTCGGCTAGACTTCGACAGCGACTTTGACTGAACGTGTCATCGCGAAAAACACTGCTTCAACAAACGCCATTTCAAGCCAAAAAAATCAGTAGATTTCTTTCGAAGTTGATGGAGAATATGTTTATAATTGTCCTGGTAAACATGATCAGGTCGACTGAAGCGTAATCATGTTGCTGATTTCTCGATTCCCGACCTGGAATTGGGAGCTTTATTTTCTGAAAAGATCGCCAGCCTGCATTGCCATGCTGCATTACAGTCACACTTTACGGTAATTGCTGACAATGTTCGCACCACTTTACGGCTGTTGTTGTTGTCGTAAAATGCGGCCGTGGTCGTGATTTCGTTGGAATTTGCTGGAAATTGTTTTAGACTCACACGATTTATTATGTCTCCCCCAACTATGTTGGGGGGAGACATCTAGTGTTTGTGCTGTCTGTCTGTCTGTCTGTCTGGATGGATGGATGGATGTCTGTCTGTCTGTCTGGATGGATGTCTGTCCGTCCCCTTGGCTTGTCTGCAAGATATCTTGAGAACTACTGGATGGAATTTCACCAAACTTGGATGGAAGCTTCATTGGGATAGCCCCCTCATTTGATTAGGTTTTGGTGTGTGTGCGTGCATTCATCCGTGTCCGGTGTCCGTCCGTCCGTCCATCTACTTGTACATGTATATACAGGCCTTGTCTGCAAGATATCTTGAGAACTACTGGACGGAATTTCACCCCACTTGAATGGAAGCTTCAGTGGGATAGCCCCCTCATTTGATTAGATTTTGGTGTGTGTGCGTGCATTCATCCATGTCCGGTGTCCGTCCGTCCGTCCATCTACTTGTACATGTATATACAGGGCTTGTCTGCAAGATATCTGGAGAACTACTGGACGGAATTTCACCAAACTTGGATGGAAGCTTCATTGGGATAGCCCCCTCATTTGATTAGGTTTTGGTGTATGTGGGTGCATTCATCCGTGTCCGGTGTCCGTCCGTCCGTCCATCTACTTGTACATGTATATACAGGGCTTGTCTGCAAGATATCTGGAGAACTACTGGACAGAATTTCACCAAACTTGGATGGAAGCTTCATAGGGATAGCCCTCTCATTTGATTAGGTTTTGGTGTATGTGCGTGCATTCATCCGTGTCCGGTGTCCGTCCGTCCGTCCATCTACTTGTACATGTATGTACAGGCCTTGTCTGCAAGATATCTTGAGAACTACTGGACGGAATCTCACTCCACTTGGATGGAAGCTACAGTGGGATAGCCCCCTCATTTGATTAGGTTTTGGTGTGTGTGCGTGCATTCATCCATGTCCGGTGGTGTCCGTCCATCTACTTGTACATGTATATACAGGGCTTGTCTGCAAGATATCTGGAGAACTACTGGACAGAATTTCACCAAACTTGGATGGAAGCTTCATTGGGATAGCCCCCTCATTTGACTAGGTTTTGGTGTGTGTGCATGCATTCGTCCGGTGTCCGTCCGTCCGTCCATCTGCTTGTACATGTATACATACAGGCTTTGTCTGCAAGATATCTTGAGAATTATTGGATGGAATTTCACCAAACTTGGATGGAAGCTTCATTGGGATAGCCCCCGCATTTGATCAGGTTTTAGTGTATGTGTGCATGCATTCATCCGTGTCTGGTGTCCGTCCGACCGTTCATCTACTTGTACATGTATATACAATGAAAATCGCTTCTTTGCAATTAATATTTTTAGATACGCAGCTTTGCTTAAGATACTTATTGCTACATTCATTTTATAGCACTTTCCCTTAAATTATGTGCCCATTCAAGGCAAGGTGGGAGGTTGGGGGAGACGTATGTTTTTGCTCAAAAAAACAACCAGCATAGGCTTCATGCCGGAGCGGCAACTCAAGGGTCAAAGCGGAACCTCTAGTTTAGACTCGGTCGGGTAACCGAAAACAGACATTTCGTTTTTCATACTTCACAAATTGTGCGGAGATATCCAGAGAAATAGTTTACACAATGAACGGAGAGCTTTTTTGTTACCAGTCCGACGGACTTGTTGTTCAGTCACTCACACCAGTCTGTTTGATTTTTTACCAGTCTCGGACTGACGGACAGGTGCCAAATTCGAACTCTGCCTACATATATATGGCATTCATCCTGTCTCATATTTGAAACAGCTACAACTGTTGTAAAATAACAACCATACATTTAGTAATTTAACGGGGAGAGGGATCCTTTATGAAATTCATACCTCTTTATTAACTCAAGAACAAAGGTTTACTTCATCACTTTCTTCTTCCTTCATGAAAAATTATCTTGTCTGAAAGGAATCCATTTGCAGGAAAACTACTATTTTCTTGTGTTTGAATATTGTCGATTCCAGTGTGGGATATGTGAGCTCTCGGCTCTTGCTTCAAGGTCAACTAGTTACCAAGAGTTAAGCTCGTTTTAGTTTATCATTCAATATAAGATGTTATATATGTTACATTCTCAGAAGCACAAAATTGTAGGCTAGCTACCAATTGGAATCGAAGCTATCAAACAACCTTGAAATTTGGACCAATGTAATTCCAGATACACGGGCGTATATTGAAGCCCCTTGGGCTCTTGTTAGAGTTGGGGCGGATCAACGATGTGAAGGAATGGAATTCGGAAATAAACAATCTGTATTCATGAAGTATAGTAGCAGAGCATGGCTATAAGGAAGAGACGGGGCGTGGTCTAAATGGGGCAGGGCGCATTTTCGGGCATCTCAGAAGGGGCGGGGCGCGCTCTGAGGGGGGCGGGGCGGAGCGCCCCTCTGGTTTACTCAAGGGAGGGGTCTGCAATTTGAGTATCCCAAAAATGTATTTTATGTAATTTTGTTTCATAAACCTTTTTTCCAACAAATGACCTGAATTTAATTGATGACCCTCTTGAATTGAAACAAAAACCTTAAGGTATTAATCTCTGAAAGTCAAACTGCTGAGTGTTGGACAAAACCCCCAGCCGACAAAACATCCACGGACAAAACCTCCATTGCCAAAATCTCCAGGGAACAAAACCCCCATCACATATTACATGTACTTCAGCGAGAAAATGAATAAAACATGGTAAATGATATCTCCAGACAAGATTATTTTATAGTTTAGGCCATTGTCACTTGATTAGTTGTTTAGCATGACCAGCCCGCATGTATATTTTGAGGACAAATAATTAAAATAGATGACGGAATCCCTCATCTATTTTAATTATTTGCCTTCAAAATCCCGGATTTACATTTTCATAAGTAAAACTTACTCATTTTCTTTATATTCATATACAATTGGTTTGCAATTTAATATTCAATAATTATAGCATCTAGCATGTGTATTTACAAAATCAAGGTCATGCTAAACAACCAATCAAGTGACAATGGCCTTATGATCTTTTATTACTACCGTAGCCTATTCTTACATACAAGAATAAACAAAACAATATTCAAACAGAACAGTAAGTAAAATCTAAAATGACCTGCACTACTCAAGGTAGTTTTTTATCCACTATGACTAAAGACAACATGTACAGCAGGCCTCTCGTTTTAAGGCGCGCGATCGCACTCCCGCACCTTCGCGCTCCTGAACTTGGAACTAGGTGCGCGACTATAGCGCACCTGGCATTTCGCGGTCGTCAAAAAACAGTAAAAGCAGCTAAATTCATTACCAACTTACGAGTGCCATTAAACTGCCTTCCGACAGCAACGCATGTGTTTACGTCCGGTTAAATGGTCAGCGGTCGAAATAACGCCTGCCTACGTGCCGCCGGCAAGTGAATTTTTCCGGCGACAACTTGTCTTGCAAAAACAATCTACCTGTCGCATGCGGCAAGTAGGATTTTATATAGCAAAAACGATAAAATGCGATCAATTTTCGTAAATACCTTTTAGAAGTCTAGATCTATCTGAAGGAACGGACAATCCAAGAAATAATCCATTGAAAATTTATTTCAAGCCGATCTTTAGCCATTGTTGTTGGACCTTGTTGTTGGTTTTCTCTATCAACATTTCCCGCGCCAAATCTACTTCCGGTTGCGCGCCACCTCTTGCGCGGTAGTCCGGTGCATGCAAAAGTCGGACCTGTTATGAAACGGAATCGGACTATCTGATTTTTTTTCTTCCAGTTGGTAAATAATATTGTGGGCTTCTTTTCTTTGGCTTCTATTCACAAGTGGAAGTTTTTCTATGCAGACATTTCAGTTAACTGATCATTCCAATGGGACTGGTGGCTGATTCTAATTTATTGGAATCAGCAATTTACAAGGGGAGACTTCTGATAAATATAAGTAAATATAGTTGGGATACTGGTTAACTCCCCATAAATTTTCATTCTTTAAAAAGGGTGTTAGTTGGATCTAAATTCTTTGATATAATGAGTTCTAATTGCAGAAATTAGGGGAATAGTTGTCTTTGACATATCAATGTTGACATCAACTTTCCACTGGTGCTCTAAGTTTGAAAGAACATGTGTGCCAAATAAAAAAATTAATAATAAGAAATTTAAAAACACCCACCTCATTTTTTGAAAAGAAAAATTGCAGGAGAACCACTCACTGTCAAATTTCACATCATTATTGGTCACTGTTCGTCTGTTATCAAGGGAGATAACCCATCACTCACCTAGACTCATTTAAGGGGTGTGATTTTAGGTGTGCTAACCACACTCCTGAGAATAAATAAGGCGAGTGATTGTCACTCGCCTGTTGTCTCACAAAACAAGAGGCCTGGTACAGATCAAAGTTAATAACAGGTTTTCTACAAATCTTCTTTACCCAGATCAACAGATCAACAGATCCACAGTTAAGTGGAGATTAGGAGTCGGTTCATTGTTTATTAACCCTTGTTCTGTCAACTCTGGGGTACCGACATTATCCCCCATCGACAGTTTCCCCCGCGACATTTTTCCCACCGACATTCTCCCCAGGCGACATTTTCCCCACCCTAATATTACATGCTCAGGCCTGGAAATAATTTTCTTATACCTGCCTGACAAAATGACAGGCACCAACCATTTGGTACCGGTCATTTTAAATGGTGTACCTGTCATATATGTTGATAAGCAAAACTGAACTACAAAATGTAACAACAATAGTAATAAATAGTCAACTTGTGTTAAAAGTTAAAAACCAGCTTTAAATGGTATCAATTCATCTTGAGAAATATTATACAGTCTCCTTGTTGAATGTTCAAATGGTTACTCAGCATTCCCAAGCAGGCACATGGTTTTAAATCACTGGTAAAGAAAAACATAAATAAATGTTATAGTTGGCATACAAGGTCAGTCCACTTCCGAATTATTTGCAAATCCGCAATTTTGATTGTTCACACTATTAAGCTGCTGGCTACAGACTCCTAAATAATTTACACGTTCGGCAGTATTAACACAATTGTACCTCGCTGATTCCCTAATTGGATTTAGACTTTCATCTTTCGGCAGGAAGTAGTTTATTTCAAGCGCTACAAGGTGACCAACTTCTTGTCAAACATTATCCGTCAAAATTTTAAGCTGTGCGCGCCTCTACACAAGAGGTCGCTATTTCGCTGTTTTCTCTGCCTGCTGAAAGCAGTGCTCACGCCCTGCAAATAGTCCCCCGGCGAGGCATGTTATCGAGCAGTGAATCGAAATAAAATTTGCAGCTGAATAGAACGAATACCATACTTGCCAGTGGTACCAAAGGCTTTCTTTTAATCCTTGCAACGAAGGCGAAAAAAAATCGGGAAAATTCTGGTCTTTGGCAGAGATTACGTGTAGGGGTTAACGGATCGGGACTTTTTTTTATTTAGGAGCCTGTAGCCTATTAGGTGGGCTTATGTCATCCGATCATTCTGATATCAGACATGGGCTTGCATCATTCAATTGCTTGGATGCTTGAAAAATTTCACGCATTTTCATCTAATGCTTTTCGCGCTATGTGGTTTTTGCTACATGTACCCCCATCAAAATACAACAGTTTTCAACTAGCTAAAGCACATATCTGGTCTTGGCGATCAGGCCCGAGTTTTTAGAGATACCATAACAAACGCTATGATTAGTTCTTGAATGGATGGTGCATATATTCCTACATATTCGGAAACATGTTACGAGCGTGTTAGTCCTTCCATTAAATTATTGTCATTTTTGCGATATCATACCCTTGAAAACGCTAATTTTGGGCAATTTTGTGGATTAAAGTTGATCTTTTTGAAAATTCAGGCGCGTGTAACTGTCAAATTTAGTTATATATTAACTGCGAATGTTCCCTCTACAAATAGATGCCAAAAACTGCCAATTCGAAAGAAGGACAATGCAAATGATATTACAAAATCTGTCCCCACCCCCCATGTTAGGTGTCTAAATTCAGGATGACCCTTCCGGTTTATGTCCGATGTTAGCCAAGATCAAACGAATCTTTCTGAATCAGGTATTGTATTATCGCAGGCACAGATAGTCCAGGTATTTATTATAAACTTGTATAATTATTTCAGGTTTTGGAGTTTCACAAAGAATGAATTAATAGCCACTGATTCAGGTAAACAATCCAAAAATGGGAGGATAATCCAGCTAAAACTAGGCTGTAATGTCTGTATCTGACGATCTAAGTATCCTCAGCCGGGTATCTGATAAGTCTATTATACCATGCGACTGACTGAATCAGTGCTGATATCAACCAGTTCATCTTGAGTCACATAGAGACCTTACACTGATCAGACCTTCTCATCAGAAACCAGCATTTTCGATCATTTTAGCATTTCGACGAGGCAGCAGATGATGTAAATCCACATAATACTGAAAAGATTCAATCCATTCAGTATCACTTGAAAATATATCTTGGTCGTAAATATTTGAGACGGTAAATAGCTGCAAAACGGTTCGAACTGCTGATTTTGATCAGTGAAAACGCACAACAAATATACCCCCTTCCCCTTAATAAAACGACCCCACCCAATTTCAACCTCCCCACATTGAATGGAATCTCCCAATTTCTACCAAACAATGAATAATTTAAGCAACGATACCCAATTTAGCGGTGTATACCTTACGGAGAGTCCATTTTCCAACACAGCTTGATCAAATACTTCCAAAACATGCTGATCTAATAGGCTACAGACTCCTAAATAATTTACACGTTCGGCAGTATTAAGACAATTGTACCTCGCTGATTCCCTAATTGGATTTAGACTTTCATCTTTCGGCAGGAAGTAGTTTATTTCAAGCGCTACAAGGTGACCAACTTCTTGTCAAACATTATCCGTCAAAATTTTAAGCTGTGCGCGCCTCTACACAAGAGGTCCCCATTTCGCTATTTTCTCTGCCTGCTGAAAGCAGTGCTCAGGCCCCGCAAATAGTCCCCCGGCGAGGCATGTTATCGAGCAGTGAATCGAAATAAAATTTGCAGCTGAATAGAACGAATACCATACTTGCCAGTGGTACCAAAGGCTTTCTTTTAATCCTTGCAACGAAGGCGAAAAAAAATCGGGAAAATTCTGGTCTTTGGCAGAGATTACGTGTAGGGGTTAACGGATCGGGACTTTTTTTTATTTAGGAGCCTGTAGCCTGCTGTTGTTGTTAGTCAACGATGTTTTTGTGGAGCAAACTGTGCTCTCTAAGAGTTTTCAAAACATTCTGCCTAGTTGTCTTAAGTGTTTAATTAATTGATATGAGTTAATTTTGAGCTGCAACAACTCTTAGATCGTATTTCTCACAAATTGTGCATCAAAATGTATGACGTCATGAAGACTTGTGCTCAAGAAAATGTCAAAGAAAACGCGACCACATGTTCGTCTTTCAACATGTTCAACAGAAACTGGCAAGTTTGAGAGAAAATAAAATCATTTTAGTATTATTTTCTAAATTCAGCCGAGAGGTTTCTTCACAAGGATCCTTATTTAGTGATAAAAATGAATTTCAGAGAAACTGGTGTCGGACAAAATGACCGACTCAAAAACAGTTGTGCCTGTCAACACACTATTTCGTGTCGGACAATGTCCGTGACCAGCCCCTTATTTCCAGGCTTGCATGCTGTAATAATTACGATCTGCCGACAATCGCAGTCTCGGTCATTTCCCGACCTTGAATTTTTTTAAGTTTGCAGGTAGGAGAGTTCTAGGAATTCAAGGGAGATTACTTTTTAGTTGAACATCGGCAGATGTATGCAAATGTGCCTTCTTTTCAGGCATAATAAATAAGAATAGATTTTCAATATCAAACACATCTTTAATGAAATGAACAAGATTAAATTCTCAGGTGTATTTTTATTAGGTATAGAAATAATATGTATATTACAGTGCTTCGGATTTAAGAAGCGCGAGAGCGAAAGCGCTCAATCGCGCGCCTGAATCAAAATCTAGAGGCTCTTTTTTTCGCGCTGCTTGCATTTATCGTATGGAATAATCTTTATTTACCTCTAATAACTTTCCACGAAAACGCAAGACGTTTCGTTCACGAAAATCCGGAAGTGTGCGAGCTCTTCTGGCAAAGGAGTTAAACTTGGTCCCACCGAAACGTCCTCGCTTATAATTGGTTAAATTTCTACAGCTGTGTAAATACTGACCAATCACAGCGGCGGATACAGTTGCATTCTGTGTGTGGATGTGTCGACGGACATATTGTTGTTGGCGCGTTCGTCTGATTTTGGGATTTGTTTGATCGTTTGTGGCCGCGGATAAGCAAAATGGCTACAAAACTTCCACCAACAGTTAGACTAGAAACATTTAATAGGTGGAACACTGGTGGTGTTCTATCGTATATGGCCGAAAACGGCATGGTACCATAACAGAAGTTTCGCGCAAACTGCGCAAAACATTGACAAAATTCTCAAAGATCGCAGAATCCGAGGAAAGGCAAAGAAAGAAATAAAGGAATAACAAAGAAACACATCAGGGATAACTGGTTTCGCTTACATTTATTATCAACATTTCATACATGATTGTCAGATAATATTGATGTCGCATTTCATAATGTTAAGAAGTTTGAAAATAATACTAATACTTTCCTTGCAAGAAGAATCATAAAATGGGAGTTACTAGTTACATCCCCATTCTCGTAAATAGCTCTTCTAACAGTTTTTTGAAGGTTTTTTTTAGAGGAGTGATCGCTCTTCTTGACAAAATTAGAAGAGCGAGTTTTAGCTCTTCTGGATTTTTCAAATCCGAAGCACTGATATTAGCACAAGTAAGATTAAGAAGATTATATGCCAATGAATGGAAAGTGATCCAAAATTCCCGCTGCATGAAAGCGGCAAAAAAATTCACGGTGGGGAAATGACTGCGACTGCGATTGTCGGCAGATTGTAATATTACAGCACGTAATATTAGGGTGGGGAAAATGTCGCCTGGGGGAAATGTCATGTGAGGATACTGTCGTGGGGGAAAATGTCGCTGGGGAAACTGTCGTTGGGGGATAATGTCATGGACTCGTCAACTTCGTGTACCGTATACACGTTGCTCGACTGTCAAGTTCCCAGTCGACTCCGGATATATATACGTTCCGAGAAACCATCAGACGTTTGATCGTTTTTTTTTAAACAATTTGGAGCCACGTGTGGAAAAATCAAATCAGACACCGCTTACTCCAACTAAAACATTATTTCATTAATTATTCCACGTGAGTTCGGTGTTTATTACTGAAAAAGATGCTTAGTTATGTGAAGATCGTCTACAAATGTAAAACGGAGCATTCTTTATTCAGAAAAGTTTGTTGAAACGCAACAAACGCACCTTGTTTACAAGCTTCTGCAACGAAATCCCGGAAGCCACTTCCCACGGTAAAGATATCAAATTGAAGGGCAACAACTCTGCTTTCATGTCCACACAACCTTATTTGTGCCACGTAGTAAAATGCATCGATTTTATTGGGTGAAATGGTCATGTGTTTCGAATCCTTCCCATTCAACCCCAATGAACCTGCGAAAATGCTGATCACCTGATGTAACCCAACTTCCTGATTGGTCAAACTGCTCCAACTGCTCATTAACATAAAATATCATTGAGTTACGCATGTGCCGTGGCCGAATTCAACGGAGTCAGAACGGCTTTTGGTTTCACTGAGGGAAGCCACACCTCGAGTAAACGAAAGGATTTTTACTATTTCTTGCGCTGTAAAACTTACCTTCACATACCTTATTGCTATCGTGTTCCTACGCGATTGCTCTATTAAAAAACCTTACCACAGAACCAAAAGAAATAGTCCCTGTAATGCCCAATGCCCATGCGCGAGTACCCAGAACCCTCTCTGTCTGACCACGTCACTTCCTTCTTTCCTCTACAACCGTAGTGGTCAGACGTAGTTTCTAAGTGCTCTGTGAAAAAAGTCTCAAGATCTACATCTGGAGTATCACGCAATTCCTAGTTCATTACCTTGGATTACCTCGGAGATTTCCTGGGATATTTACCTGGAGAAGAGAGTGGAATATTACCAAATTCCTGTTATTCTGGATACCTACCTGGACTTCTACAAACGTCAGGGAGTATACATCGGAATCATAATAAAGATGGCATCCGTCTTCTGTGTTCTTTGTGGACAGTCTAAACCCACGACGGACCTGCACTCAGCTTGTCCGCCGTGTAGAGGTGTTTGGTGCGATCAGTATGCTAAATGTGCGGAATGTGAGCTATGGCCCGACAATATATTCGAACAGTATCTTGTCGGTTCTTATGCCGGAGAAATTCTGCCACCACCCGGCTTTGTTAGGGCCGAGAGCTTGGTCGCCTCTCCGTCTCGCTCCACTGTGAACGAGCCGGACGAGTCTGCCTCTGTTGATATGTCCATAACCCAAGATACGGAGTTAATTTCGCCTCGTAATTTACCGAATGTTACAATTTCTCCTCCTCCATGCACTAATTCTGTTTTAGGGACCAAGGTGGGGAACAAAGATGGCGGGCACCCTGCAGGTAAAGTATTGCACGGGACGCCCTTGACGGCTACCTTTGATCCTTCATCTGTGACGTCACTTCCGACCAAAGGTCCCCTGTTCAGGATAGTGGATCTGGAGAGTGTGACTATACCCCCAGTCAAGGATCCGTCACTTCCGGAGAATTTGTCAACATCTCGGTCCAGCCAATCTCCGTCTACAATAATTACGGAGATGCCTGCTGCTTCATCGACTGTAATATCACCAGTTCCTGTGCAGTCTACGGTGATTATTACGCCTGTTTCCGGTTTTGCTGAGTCTCGCCATTCTCTTCTGAATGTGCCGAAACTATCTAGGGCGCCTCTGCAACAGACGTTGTCAGCACCCCCGCAGCTTACTCAACCGGTACATCTTCCACGTATGCCTGTGTCCAGCTACGACTTCCGGCCTATGGTAGCTCCGATTATATCGGGTGCCTACATGCAACCTCTTACATCATACCTTCCGGTATCATCTTACCTTCCGGTATCATCGTCTCACATCGGAACTTCCGCTGCTTTTCCTGCGCATGATCCGACGTCGGCTACTACATCCTACTATAGGACTGCCTCTACGTACGATGTTCCTGTTACTTCATCGGTATATGGTGTTCCGGGTCTTTCATCGATGTATGATACTCGAGCTACGTCATCAATGTACAGACTTCCGGTTACGTCATCGGTGTATAGCAGACCGGCTGATCCCTATACTGCGCCTCCGTACTCTCCACTTCCTGTGCGTAGTGCAGTATATAGGCCTACATCGTATCCTTCAGTGGCTTCTGTGGCCCGACCATTTGATGTACCCCGTCGAGTGTATCCTTCTGCACGTATACCTACACGTCCGACTTCCGGTACATCGGGTGCTTACTTCCGTTCTCCATCTGCTAGGCCTGTCAGATATGCTATGCCATATCATGCGCCTATACCGAGACGGCAAGTTAGGGTTGCTCACCCACATCTGCCTAGATACCCAGCTAGGCCTGTGATGTCACAGTATGCGGCTGCTTCCGGTTCCGCCTTACAGTGCCCCCCAGCAGCATCTATTTCTGCCAGCCTGTCCGACAGGTTTAATCGATTATCCGCTGATTTTGCAGCCCTTCAACTTGACATGTTGATGCCTCCACCACCACCACCGACACCACTTCCGGTCCCTGAGTGGGCTGGCTATCAACCTCGTCCCGTGTCATCAAGACGGCCGTCTTCCGCTACCCAAGCTCGGATACCACTTGATCTCTCGTTGGGTAGTAGACCTACACCTCCTTCGTTTGTGCCCAGATTTACCTCTGCGGATCCTGTGACAGTGGCTAACGCTGAGCCGGAAGCGGAAGAACGGACTTCCTTGTTTGATGCTGATCCGGATATCGCGGCGTCCAGTTATTCTGAAATATTGGCACGCCTCTAAGAGTTATTTCCGGATATGACTCCTCCGCCAGTTGTGGAATCGAGAAGGGTCACTGCGATCTCGGATCTCAGACAAGAGCCTACTCATCGCACATCACTTCCGCCGTCCAGAGCCGTTTTTGAATGTGCTGAGCGCATGCGGGATGCCTTCTCTCTGCCTAAGACCCAAGATGAGAGGCAACGACAACAGGAATCTAGATCTCTGTTTAAGAAATCTACTGGTGTCTTCCCGCTGAAGCGACCCGTTTTTCGGTCCTATTCAGTGCACGGTTCACCCTGGCATGATCGAGCTGCGGTCCTGGAACCAGAACTCGATCAGTTTATTGGAGCCACTCCGCCTAAGAAGGATATTCCTCTTTCTGTTCGTCAGATTTGTCTCCTGGAGGACACTTCGAGACAGGATTTAGCGATTACTTCCCATCTAGACTGGTTTTTATATGCCATTCGTACGATACTTAATCGCATACCTCAGACGTCATCTTCCGGTTTTGTTTCCGTTCCTGTCGATGACGTCAACCTGATGAAGGACTTCCTGACGGCAGCTGCGCATGCGGACGCGGACTTGATGGCATCTTCAGTCTTCATGTCCGCTATGTTCGTACACCTAAGGCGTCTCTCACTGTCGGCGGCCATGCCTACGTATACCCCGGCCAGTGTGAGATCAGCCTTAAGGGAGCAGTCCCCCGCCTCGGGACTTCTGTTTGCGGGTATTATACCAGTGCTGCAGAATGAAATGTCCACTGCCAGGACTACGCACTCCTATTTTGCGCCTCAACAGAGGAAGCGATCGGGCCCCAGAGACCTCGACATCGTCTTCCTCGGCCCCGAAGAAAGCTTCTTCTTCAAGTTCTTCTTCCGGGGCTGGTAACAAAAAGGATGCGCCCTCCTCTTCGAAATCAGGCGGAGGTTCGAAGGGAGGGGGGAGCGGCCACTCTAAACGTGGAGGCGGAAAAGGGAAGTCCGCTAAAGCTCCCAAGAAATGAGGGCACGGGCCATGCAGATGTTCGTTCTGCATGGCGAGACCGCGCGTTGCCGCTGTTCCCAATTCCACCAGATCCGGCGCTTCCAGTAGGCGGGAGACTTGTAAGTTTTTGGCGGAATTGGGAAGCAATCCAGGCGGATTCGTGGGTGTAACACCCTACGTCATGGGTACCGGCTGGAGTTCGCCACAACTCCCCCGTTGACTTCGTCACCCAAGTCGTCTCGAATTCCTGTGCGTCGGGAGCACCTGATGGAGATTCAGAGGTCCGTGGACAAGTTGGTAGTGAAGGGTGCTGCTATAGAACTTCCGCCAACCGATATGTCCCCGGGCGTATGGTGATAAACCTACGCCGGTTAAACAAGGACTACTTGGCCCCACCTCCTCATTTCCGGATGGAGTCGTTCCGGTCTATTCGTTCGGCTCTGTTACAAGGGGACTGGATGACGTCTCTCGACCTCCAAGATGCATACCTGCATGTTCCGATCTACAGGTTTCATCACAAATATCTGCGCTTCCTGGTTGGCAACTCAATTTCTGAATTCAATAAAACTCAATTTTTTTCGCGCGCATTCAGCTCGCTAAATAATGCCTAAAACTCAATTTTTCCCGATTTTCATCAAATGAAGTATGAAAACTCAATTTTTCACAATTTTCATCGAATGAAGTGCGAAAACTCAATTTTTAGTGCCTTTTCATCTCAGAAATAGGAAGAATCGATCAGTCAGTAGTTTTAGTCCGAGCTTAATGCAGGTGTCAAGCAAACCACTCCCGGGGTTTGGTGGGACTAATGGAATTTACACATGAATGCCTGCATAAACAATGGAATCCCACCAAGCCCCACCCCCAGAAAAGACTTACTCCAGTACGGGATGCAAAGTGTGTAAAATCCCCGCAACGAGGCAATCTCTCACCCCTCTCATGTCCGAGGATGGAGGGATTCGTTGACGGGCCCCTGCATGAGTTCTGACATTCATGCAAGACAGAAGCAGTCAACAGTTTTCAATGACGTTGGGAAAAGAAAAACAACAACACCAGTTGCTGCATTCAAAATTGAAATACCCACCAAAAAAAGAGATTGTGTACGGGCGTTTCAGAGGTATATTTCTTCCAGTGTAAATCTAAATGATGAAAAATTCTTCTGTGCTTGAAAACAGCTGATGCATACACAGGTTTGCAGTATGCATCTCAAATGTCAGTTGTATGGCCAGCATTTTGGTTGGCTTTCAGAAAAATGAAAATAAAATGCGCCCTCCATCACGTTTTTTTTCACCCCCTCTACAACATTGTGTTGTTGTTGTTGCGCAGCAATACCAAACCGACGTGTTGTGAAAATCAAAGTTCTTGTCTCGCATTTTCGATTACATAATCTATTCATGAAGACACTTTACATTTTTTGACATTTGGCAGCTCTACATATATCATCCCGCCTACTTTCACTTTCAGCGACGTGCAAATGCCTGCGTCTGACTCTCCCCATTTACTGGAGTTTATTATTGATCATCGACGAGGAGTCAACTGTATGAATGTCTCCATGCATAGATCTTTATTCAGTTCTTTATTTTTCTAAGTTCAGTTTTCCAGCATTTTAAATCCCAATCCTTGACATTTCACCTGTACATTCACATCAACTCTGGAACGATATGTTCGCACCAGTCTCAGACGAGTTCTTCTGTCTGTGGTTTTCATGGCGGGAACTGTCGTCGATAAGGTAAACACCACATGACCACACCACATCCTGGTACTCGGAGTCGGAAATCGCCAATCCCAGTTTCCCCTCATAAAGAAATACAGGCGAGGGTTCCCCACATACACCGCATGCAATGTGGAACAAAACGTATGCTGTGCGTATATACAGTATAACAACAACAACGCACACATCGCTCTTCCGCCACGTGAGTGCAGTCTTTTCTTTCTTCTCGCGAGCTGTATTATCTTTGCATTTCGTTACAGAAACTCAATTTTATTGAAGGAAACTCAATTTTTTCGCGCGCCTACGGCGCGCGAATGTCCGAAAAATAAAATACTCAATTTTTTCATGGAAAACTCAATTTCCAAAAAAACGTCAAAACTCAATTCTTATTTGTTTTTCATCGGGGTTACCCCGATGAAAAACTGTCAAGAAAAACCCCTGCCCCTTGGGTCTTCACCAGAGTTTTCAACCCGGTGGCGTCATTCCTGCACACCAGAGGTATCAAGTATCACTTCTACCTCGACGATTCTCTACTACGGAATCAGTGCAGGGAAGAACTCCGCAAGGACACCAAATTCGTTTGGGAGATCCTTGTTGCTCTGGGCTATCTTCCTCACGAGGGCAAATCGGAGTTGACACCATCCCAGTCTCGAGTCTTTCTCGGAGTTTCCTACGACACACTTTCAGCGTTAGCGAAACCTCCGGAAGACCGCTGGAAGAAAATTCTGACGTCGGTGCCGACGTTCCTGTCAGCATCGCACAGACGTGCTCTCCAATTCGCTGCAGTGATCGGCCTGTTAACATCAACTCGGGATGTAACACCTCGAGGCCGCTTGCAGCTTCGGCCGTTGATGGTGCACCTCAACAACTTTTGGCCGAAACAACACCTCAATCCGACTGTCCCTGTGACAGAGGATGTCAAACGTCTCCTGCGCTGGTGGCTGCAGCCGGAGAACGTGATGATAGGTGTCTCCTTCCTACCCTTTCAGCCGTCCCGTCAACTGTTCACGGATGCATCGATGGAAGGATGGGGAGCACATTTGGGTTCGAGGTCAATATCTGGCTTGTGGAACGACAGCCAGAGGAAGATGCATATCAATGTATTGGAATTCCAGGCCGTAACCCTGGCCATACAGAGATTGCTTCCAGACCTCAAGAACCAACGCTTGTTAGTAGCAACGGACAACACGACAGTCCTCGCCTACATAAACAAGCAGGGAGGAACTCATTCTCTCTAACTGCTGGATCAGGCACAGAAATTCTTCAGCCTCTGTTGGGACAACGAAATTTCTGTGCGGGCTCGCCACATTCCCGGTCATCTGAACGTGCTGGCCGACACATTATCCAGACCGAATCAGATAATATCGACCGAGTGGCAGCTTCACGAAGACATCTTAGCCCAGATGTCTCGGATATGGGAGACGCCGAATGTGGATCTGTTCGCCACCCGTTGGAACCATCTACTTCCGTCCTATGTGTCTCCCGTTCCGAATCCAGCAGCCCTGGCAGTCGACGCCCTGTCTTTGGACTGGTCCGGCATGATTGCGTACGCTTATCCGCCGCCAGCAATCTTGTCGCAAGTCCTCCGGAAGATCCAAGCACAGCCGTGCGTGGTCTACCTTGTGGCTTCGTGGTGGCCCACTCGCCCATGGTTTGCAGACCTGATGGATCTTCTCATAGACGTGCCTCGTCAGCTGCCGCTTTGGTGGAACCTGCTTCGTCAGCCAAGATCCAGCCTGTACCACTCGAAGCCCGGTCTATTTCAACTGACCGCGTTCAAGTGCTCCAGCATCAGCTCGTTGAGGCTGGATTTTCTGTCGAAGCGTCCGAAAGGATGGTCCGGTCCACCAGAGCATCAACGACTGCGGTGTACCAGAACAAGTGGAAGTCCTTCGCTACCTGGTGTTTTGGACGTGGAATTGATCCAACCTCTGCCTCTGTTCACCAGGTAGCAGACTTCCTTTTGCATCTGTTTCATGACAGGCAGCTTGTTCCGGCCACGGTCGACGGCTATCGGTCCGCTATCTCCAGGGTACTTCAATTGACCACAGGTGTCAACCCATCACTCGACGTCAACCTTTCCGCCCTTCTTCGTTCCTTTCGGGTGGAGAGGCCTACTCCGACGCCGCAGCTTCCTAAATGGGATTTGGCACTGGTTCTTAGGCGCCTGTCCGTGCCGCCCTTCGAACCCATCGGCACCTGTGAGATGAAGTTTCTCTCCTACAAGACCTTCTTTCTGATCGCCTTTGCATCTGCCGCCCGCGTATCAGAAATCCATGCCTTGGACTTCAGGTCTTTGAGATACAACCCTAAGTGGACCTGGGTGGCGTTATCTACTCTCCCGGAGTTTGTTGCTAAGAACCAGTCACTCTACGACAACCTTCCGAGAGAGTTCGTCATCCCGGCTCTGTCCAACATCTTCTCCGCACCTGTTGACGACGACAGAGTCCTGTGCCCCGTCAGAGCTCTCTCCTGCTACCTGGCCCGTGTGGAGCATATGAGAGCCGGGCGGGTGCGTCTATTCATCCCTTTTGGGCCCTCTTCAAAGCAGGAGATATCCAAAAATACCATATCTGCCTGGCTTTCCAAAACTATTCGTTTGGCGTATACGGACGTACCACTTGAGGTAACTACTTTATCCAAGGTCTCCGCCCATGAGGTCAGGGCCATGGCGGCATCCTGGCCTCTATGGACCAATAGATCCGTGTCAGACATTATGAGGGCCTGCTACTGGAGGAGTAATGTAACCTTTGTTTCTCACTACCTCCGGGATTTGACGCTTCAGAGACGGGACATCTACTCGCTGGGACCCCTGGTGGCTGCCCAGCATGTTGCGGACCCGTCTTCATCGCACTAGACCTCCTAGTGTTTTTACCATTTTTTAAAAAATATGGAAAATGGCTGCTCTCCCCAAATTTTCAAAAAAAGAAGGGGGGGCGGGAGGTTTCAGTCTAGTGCTTGTCAGCTATTCACTAGGCCCGCTTATTATATATATATAGGGCTGGGTGATTGTATCGATGGCCATACCGTCATGCTACATGTCTTTATGGCACTCGATCATCTCGCTGACTCCTGTTTTATCCTTCGCCTATGCTTGAGACCTTTTCTGTTTTGACCACTATTTCCCTCCTCCTGCTATGATATTCTAGCAATAAGGTATGTGAAGGTAAGTTTTACAGCGCAAGAAATATGAAAAATTTGAAAATCAATTTTCCTATTTCTAAGCTTAAACTTACCTTCACATACTGTGATGGCCCTCCCAGCCTCCCCGCTGATGGGTTATTCACACTGTGGTTGAATAGGAAAGAAGGAAGTGACGTGGTCAGACAGAGAGGGTTCTGGGTACTCCAGCGTTCGAAATGGCGGCCTGCTATTGGCTAAAAGCAGGCCAAAATTTTGACAAAGCAGGCGATGTGGAAAATGACCTGCTAAGAAAAAAAATCTCGACCGAAAGTAGCAGGCCATAATTTTCCTGGCCATTCCTTAGTTTCCTACCTATATATAATTTTGTTTCCGTTGCACACAACGTAAATTGAATTCTTCGTGGGCGATATCATCGTACAAATACTCCACTAAAAAAATAAAATCTGCAGAACAAGGCAGCGGTCCGGGTCGGCAAGTGAATTTTTCCCGTGACAAGTTGCAAAAAAATCTATCTGTCGCATGCGGAAAGAAGGATTTCATCCAGCAAAAACGATAAAATGCGATCAATTTTCGTAAATACCTTTTAGGAGTCTAGATCTATCTGAAGCAACGGACAATCCAAGAAATAATCCATTGAAAATTTATTCCAAGCCGATCTTTGGCCATTGTTGTTGGATTTCTCTGTCAACATTTCCCGCGTCAATTTCACTTCCGGTTGCTGCGCGTCAATTCATGCGCGGTGGTCCGGTGCATGCAAAAGTCGGACCTGTTACGAAGCGGAATCGGACTATCTGTTGGTTTTTTTTCCAGTTGGTACCGATGCCGATGGTAAATAATATTGTTGGCCTCTTTTCCTGGGCTTCTATTCACAAGCTGAAGTTTTTCTAAGCAGACATTTCAGTTAATTGATAATTCCAACGGGACTCTGGTGGCTGATTCTAATTTATTGCAATCAGCAATTTACAAGGGGAGACTTTTGATAAATATAAGTATATATAGTCCACATGATTCAGTCAACAAGGCTTTTGCAGTTCTAATTGCAGAAATTAGGGGAAATAGTTGTCTTTGACATATCAAAGTTGACATCAACTTTCCATTGGTGCTCAGTTTTAAAGAACATGTGTGCCAAATAAAAAAATTAATAATAATAAATATAAAAAACGCCCACCTCATTTTTAGTTGGACAGTCAGCGAAGTTTTAGTGGAGACAGTAATACCACATACATAAAACTTCTTTTTTATTGCAATGTCTTAAAGCAGTCAAATAATTAATAATTACAGAATTCAGCATCATCATAATTTCCTCCCAAGGTCATGAGAAGCTAAAGATTAATTAACAGAGGCCTTATTGGTGGATTTGCACATGTAGAAAAAAAAATAGCTGTCCAACTTCATAAATAGCAGGTGATGTTAGATTTGACCTGCGATTTTTTTTTCGATGGAAAAAAATAGCAGGTCATCACAAATTTCCTAATTCGGACCCTGTACTCGCGCATGGGCATTGGGCATTACAGGGACTATTTCTTTTGGTTCTGTGGTAAGATTTCAATAGAGCAATCGCGTAGGAACACGATAGCAATAAGATATGTGAAGGTAAGTTTAAGCTTAGAAATAGGAAAATTGATTTTCAAATTTTTCATGATTTACTTGGAACGTTGAATAAATATTCAATATTCGTTATGCTATGAGGAACCAGGAATACATACCGTGACATCTATAAGAATTTAGATGAGTTTAGTCGAGATGAAGCATAACCGACCGTCAATCGGTAGTATTCTGAATGTCATAAAATTCCTTACGCAAGTTTTACGGTACACTATTTTTGCCGAATTGCGATTCCTAAATATTTCTAAAGCTGTAAAATGCCAAATATGTTCTGAATGTATGTTCAGGGTTTCAAATTGATGTATCGAGCATCAAATACCATCCATTATTTCAATTTATTTATCAATTCCAACGACCAAACAGTCGCCGTTTTTTGAGCTCATTTTGAACAGTTCAACTCTGCTTGACAGCCTAGCACTCACACTTCGACCAGTGTATAACTGTCCGACAGGACTAGGGTTTATAATTGTTTAGGTGTACATCAATCAATATCATCCCCTTTGAAATGTCAGAAGATGCTTAAGTAGAATAATATACAGGGTTCTCCATTTGTTTGAGAACACCTGTACAATGACATCCAAACAGGTGTATGTGGTTGTTAACCGCAGAGCGCAGCGAATGCGTTTCCCATTAGGCCGGGGGCCTGGGGGCCGCCAGAAACCCTAGATGCTCTGTGGTGCAATCTGAGCCATTTTGGGATGAAAATTCTAAGTTCCTAGCACAGGGTATTTTTATATAGCATTCAGCAATTAAGCTACTCCATGATCCCAGTCACCCCATTTAGCCCATGAAGCCAGATTCCTATCAAGCTTAGATAACAATATCAAACAGGTGGATTAAAAAAAAAATCAATACTAAGTAAGAACTTGGTAGATTTTGAAGTGGAAGCTAAACAAATAGGCTTATGCTGTGTGAAGAACTTTAGCATGGCCTAAACTGTTCTGAAATCTGGACTTAACATCATGCCAAATCTACATAAAATCTTGTGGGGGGGGATTATCTTTATGCTCATAATTGTATCAGGATAATTGCAAAAATAGGTTCATTTAAAGTTTATTTCCGTGTTGACAATTAATTGTCACTTAATATGCCGTCATAGGCTTCGACGGGTGAATGTGACGACGCCATTGTCGTTTGACGTTGTTGTTGTAACTGGCACTGCATCAAATTGTTCGACAGTCACATTCTGAGTCGCTGTCATTAATATTCGGCGGCACTGTACTGACAGCATCGCCATCCCCGTCAAAAGATCGTCTTTTATTTCGTTTGAAGGCTTCGCTCAAACTCAGTTGTCGACGTTTCATTTCGAAAATTCCCCCTCAACCCCGTACAGTCATTCTGTTCCGACAACTGAAACAGAAAGCCGCGTCCCAATGTACGACGCTTTTGATTGGCTCATCTATTCTATTCAACCAATCAACAGGATTATAACATCGCAAAACCGGAAACAGGCCATGTTACGCAGTGTATAGATTCCGTTACCATAAGATTACAAGAGGACACGTTTGACATTTTCCGATAAATAATTCCTTTTATGATCTTTATTTCTCATATTCTGCTCCAAGCATGACGAAATTTAAACACACAAAGTCAGATTACATTATATATTGCTTGCACTACAACCAAATTGAAATATAGCTTTAGTTTTTTATTCCTGGATATGCCAAAAACACCCGGCGGCACAACCTCCGACAGGTGTACGTACACCGTCGGCCGCCGGCTCTTATGGAGAACCCTGAATTTGTGACACACAACATGAGACGGCAATTACAATATACAGTTTATTGAATTTGGCATAAGGAGGCACGCTTGGGCATACATACCTAAAAACTTACTGCTATTCGGGATTCTACATAATAATTTCCCTATCTAGAAGATATGTCACCCAAGCGTGCCCCATCAGATTGACTAGTACATGTATATCATGACATTGAATAATTGTATTTGAGTACAGGTATAAAAGCCAAGCTGCCATTAAATGACTAGGGGCAGCGTGACCTGCTAATGACTAGGAACAGCGGGAGCTGCTGATGCAGGAGGCAGCGGGAGCTGCTGATGTAGGAAGCAGCGGGAGCTGCATAGTGTTATGGTAATAGACAATGGGATCTGTGCCCACTGTCTATTCAGAAAGATGCAGCGGGAGCTGTCTATACTATGACAAGAGGCAGCGGGAGCTGCATTGTCTCAAAATTGTAATAGACAATGGGAGCTGTGCCCACTGTTTATACAGTTCAACAGCGAGAGCTGTAGATAAGATGCAGCGGGAGCTGACTATAATAGGACAAGAGGCAGCGGGAGCTGCATTGTCTCAAATCTATAGCAGACCGCGGGAGCTGTTCCCGTTGCCTGTACAGTAACTATCGATAATTGTAGATATAAGCCGCAAGAAGCTGCCAATATCTGGCTACAGCGGGAGCTGTTATTATGACCAGGGGCAGCGGGAGCTGCATGGTATATGAATGTAGCAGACAGCGGGAGCTGTTCCGACTGTGTGTACAGTACAAACTATGAAAAAACACTAGTCTACATTTCGCAGCGGGAGCTGCTTGTAGGTATCTTGGGGGTGAATGAACGCAAGTATGAAGTGAATATCGCCTGTTGGTGGAGTAAAGGGGATGGTGGAGGGTAATTACAAGTAAATTTCTATAAATGTCTAGCACTACACGGAGATGGCTACAACAGGCGATACTGGCGGGTCTCACGACTGAACAAAGGAATAATTGGTAGTCACGTTATGGTACAAAACCAAGCGAGATATCGCGAGATTCATTTACTGTGCGTCACAAACCATGTCCAATGACAAGCATTAAACAAACATTTGTGACACACAACATGAGACGGCAATTACAATATACAGTTGTATGCTTGGGCATACATACCTAAAAACTTACTGCTATTCGGGATTCTACATAATAATTTCCCTATCTAGAAGATATGTCACCCAAGCGTGCCCCATCAGATTGACTAGTACATGTATATCATGACATTGAATAATTGTATTTGAGTACAGGTATAAAAGCCAAGCTGCCATTAAATGACTAGGGGCAGCGTGACCTGCTAATGACTAGGAACAGCGGGAGCTGCTGATGCAGGAGGCAGCGGGAGCTGCTGATGTAGGAAGCAGCGGGAGCTGCATAGTGTTATGGTAATAGACAATGGGATCTGTGCCCACTGTCTATTCAGAAAGATGCAGCGGGAGCTGTCTATACTATGACAAGAGGCAGCGGGAGCTGCATTGTCTCAAAATTGTAATAGACAATGGGAGCTGTGCCCACTGTTTATACAGTTCAACAGCGAGAGCTGTAGATAAGATGCAGCGGGAGCTGACTATAATAGGACAAGAGGCAGCGGGAGCTGCATTGTCTCAAATCTATAGCAGACCGCGGGAGCTGTTCCCGTTGCCTGTACAGTAACTATCGATAATTGTAGATATAAGCCGCAAGAAGCTGCCAATATCTGGCTACAGCGGGAGCTGTTATTATGACCAGGGGCAGCGGGAGCTGCATGGTATATGAATGTAGCAGACAGCGGGAGCTGTTCCGACTGTGTGTACAGTACAAACTATGAAAAACACTAGTCTACATTTCGCAGCGGGAGCTGCTTGTAGGTATCTTGGGGGTGAATGAACGCAAGTATGAAGTGAATATCGCCAAATGGATGTAATTACTTTAACAGGAATTACATACAGACCCCCAAGATGATATATGTTAAGTATAAGGATAACCATGCTAGGTGTACCATATGGAGGCAAACCAATATAAAAAATTTTTTATAAAAGGTCAATTACAGGAAATAATAGACAAGATAAAAAGACGACATATATCAAGATCACTAACATTTCTATGCAATATTGCTACATAATACTACCTGGTTATGGAAAACAAGATACATGCAATATCATTTACTAGACTTACACGCTGAACAATTAAATGGACTAGACAAAATGACTTCTAACCTAGCTTATATATGTCATTTGGTACATACACCTATGAGCAAGTTCACATCAAGGCGGCCATGGCCATTTGAGCGGTCTGAAATGAACCACTGGATGTATGAATGTATCTATTGTAACAGTCTGATGACCAGCGTCCCAAAAGTTTGATCATGTGATCTTGCACGCCAGCACGAGCAGCAGACGACGCCACTCCTGAACGAAAAGAATGACCCGAAAACAGGCCAGGTTGAAGGCCAATTCTACTTATCACTGAGCGTAAATTCTGTATAAACACTGATCGTGAAAGTGGATTACCATCATCTGTGATAAATAGCGGGTGTGATGGGTTGTGCCCAAAGCCCAAGTTGCATCTGATGGACATGTAGTTTTGGAGAGCCAGCACAGGGCATATCTTGGAATTTTTGAATAATGTCAATGTTATTCCTCTCCTGAAAGGGTCAGTTTTGGAAGCTTTGAGGCGGAGGTAAACACATGGCTTAGTACTATCGAATTGGATATCTCCTAAACATAAGTGAAATTGGGGAATAAATTTTCCCATCACAGTAAATTCACCACATCGAAGAAAACCAAAGAAAGCTACAGTGATTGCAGTTTCCATCATTATATCAGTAAATTGTGAAAATACTCCTTTTTGCAACGTTTTACAAATGCATGATACTATATCGGCTGTAATTGGTAGTCTGTGTCTAACAATAACACCTTGTTCACGTTTGATAGATTTACATATCAAGCTCAATCGCTCTAAGGTTGACCCATTTTGATCTGTTAATGGGTTAGGTAGACCAGCTTCCAGGTATGTAAATCTAATCCCACACAAATATAATTTGATAGTCCCAAAACATACATGAAGACGTCTAAAACAGTATGTCACAAATAAAATTAGCAGTTCTTCTGACAAGACTGGCAAATTAGTCTGAGAGCAAAAGATATTATGCATAGTCAAAAAATGCAATAGCGTTCTAATGCCAGTTTGATAGGATTGTCTAGTCCTGCTTGTAATCGCTGAACTCCAAAGTTGTTTCACTTCTCTATTTAGTAAAGGATCACATGGAGAACCCTGAATATAATCTAGCTGAAATACAGAAATAAAATGACGAGAACAATTCCATGATCATAGAGAATAGATTTTTATAAATTATTTTATTCAAAATTTATAAATTTTATCGGAAGTTCTATCCGAAATGGCTATTTCTATATTATAAAGTGGGTGTTTTGTCAGATTTTCCTATTTTGGGGGTTTTGTCCATGGGTGTTTGTCTGGGACCTGGAACAAGTGAAACGATTGAAGTGATACTTTTCATACAAGATAAAGGGTCGAGTCTCAACAAATCCTCATTTGAAGTAATGTCTGTTGTACTCCAAGTTGTCATTGTGTTTCTCATCAGCTCCCCATCTGGCTCGGTCATGCTGTTTAACTCCCTTTAGCTGTATAAACAGTAAAATTTAAAGATATTCATGTACACAGTACATGTATAGTATTTTCAGTTATCCTTCTTATTTGGCAGAGTGGCATTTAAAAAAAAAGAATACTGGTGTCATATCACTTGAAATCACACATACTTCAATAGAAAAAACAGTGAAAAAATAGTGAAAACAGTTGCTCAACAAAAATTTGAAAATAATCTTATTTATTTTCCAATAATATCAGCAATAAACTGATGTTAAACACGATGTACATAGCATGGTATTTGTTTTTCATAAAAGCAGGCTTCTCATTAAGTATTTTGAGTTAGAAATGTACTACATGTAGCATGTCAAATGAAATAGGAAACGGCTCAATTCATACAAAGTAATTCAGATAATAACCTTTAGTATATTTCACTGATTTTGCTCATATTTGTAGATAGAAAGGCAACCTGCTGCTAATGAGAAGATATACCATTACATTGAAACTTGTTTGACTTTTTCTTTCAGCAAAGATGATCTGGAAACAGCCATTCTGAGAAGAAAGGAAAGGCCAAATCGTTTACTTGTCGAAGATGCGATCAATGAAGATAATTCGGTTGTCTCCCTTTCACAGGTATGCAACAGACTTGATAATGGAAATAGTTTCCAAATGTGTATGTTTCAAAAAACTGGAAAGTTGGTCATCTTCATTTCATTTGGAGAGAAGTTCATGAAACTTCCAGATTTACTTCAAAGTCTTTCAAATTGAGCAGATTTACCCCAAATTTAGCAGTGAATTGTCAATTTGAAATCTGCCCTGAACAGTTTAATTTGCAAATAATAAAGCTGTGATCATGCGTCACAATGGTCATTACAGGGCAAAATGGACGAGTTACAGCTATTCAGAGGAGACACAGTCCTACTTAAGGGGAAGCGGAGGAGGGAAACTGTTTGTATTGTGTTGTCAGATGATACCATTTCAGATGAAAAGATCAGAATTAATCGCTGTGTAAGAAATAACCTGCGAGTACGACTTGGAGATGTGGTCAGGTATGTTGTAAACACTATTTAAAATTCACCAATTCACTTAACTGCTAGAATCGGTCAATAGTTTCCTGTAAAATATATCTAAATAGACCAGATGTGTTGCACTGATCATGCTGATTGTAAACTATCCTCATAAAAGATGTGCTTCAGAAAACTCTAAAAATCACTATGATCATCACTGTTGTGCATCCAATTACTGCAGTGTCTCTTATGTTATTCAGTGTACAGGCATGTCCAGATGTGAAGTATGGTAAGAGAATACATGTCCTCCCCATTGATGACACAGTAGAGGGACTCACAGGGTAAGTCTGTAATTGTGACCATTAATGGTTGTGTAAAACGTTGGAACAAAAAGCAAACTTGATTATTTGGTACATTGTATTGAGAAATAATAATCAGTGTTTGGTTTAAAATCCGGAAATAGACAATGACCCCTTCAGCAGTAGTACACATACAATTCTGAAATTTCAGAAATAGACGATGACCTCTTCAGAAATCGTAAAACATTGTAAGGTGGGCATAGTATTATCAGGCATGGGAATTCTCCTTCAATATGCTGATTTCAGACTTTTTCATCAAAATTTTGAAAAGTAAAAAGTTGTCAGTTCTGTTTGAAATGCCCAAAAATGCCATATTCCTGGTAGGGGGTGGAAAATTTCAGACTTTTGAAGTAGATTTCAGATTTTTCCAGTGGTTACAATTCCCATGCCTGTATTATGTACACAAACAATGTATTGAAGCCAATTTCATCTCTTGTTGAAAAGTGCGAATGGAGACAACTCTGTTTGAAGAGGAGAAAAACACAATTGCGCAATCTGAATTCAATTTTTTTTATTTTTTTTGTTTTAGTTGGGAGCAATGGTTAAATCCATGTTTAATGTTAAATTAGTGGTATTGATCACCGAAAATACGTCGGTATATGGGGAAATCATTTCTATATTTTTGGATCTGCAATCATTTCCATGAGTGGTCGTCATTGCTATTAGATTCAAAGTTACTTTAACCAAGTACCTGGCAATTTGAAACCTTTAACCAAGTACCTGGCAATTTGAAAATCACCTCAAAGGTAAAAAATTTGCAAAATAACACAAGCTGAAAGCATAATACTTCTCCAGTGGCTCCATAGATACCGAATCAATATTTCATTAGAATTGGTTATTTTTTAGTCCTTCTGAACTAACAAAACGTTCCAGTT
The DNA here is from genome assembly GCA_036873755.1 of Hanleya hanleyi. NCBI lineage: Eukaryota > Metazoa > Mollusca > Polyplacophora > Lepidopleurida > Hanleyidae > Hanleya > Hanleya hanleyi. The sequence goes on along the minus strand of JAVTVY010038206.1, from coordinate 69,845 downwards.
GTAGGTATAGTTGTGTGTTATGGAACTCAGCCTCTACTTCGTTGACTCGCGCATGTCACCAGTACTAGGCTGTTCAATTATTGAAGGGCCAAGCGAGTTTCGGAAACATTAGTATATTCTTTTTCTCAGTATGAAAGCTTTAATCACCAAGGTCATTGATGTGAAGATGAAAACAACGTGGACTAACAATACTATGAAATTAATATAATCAAAATGGCGATCATGGTGTACGTGTTGCCTTGACTGTTGTTGTGAATGGGAGCTCGAATACTGTCATCGGGTACAACAACTTTTTCTTTACATGTTGATAAACACTAGTACTATACATTTTGCTTATATATGATCTATTTTACTTCCCGTCTTGCAGGAATTTGTTTGAGGTGTATCTAAAGCCATATTTCCTGGAGGCATATAGACCAGTAAAGAAGGGGGACATATTCCTGGTTCGAGGAGGCATGAGGGGTGTAGAGTTCAAAGTTATAGAGACAGATCCCAACCCATACTGTATAGTGGCACCAGACACCGTCATTCATTGTGAAGGGGAGGCAGTCAAGAGAGAGGTGAGTTTATCTCTTGTTAAATGGTACAATAAGAAGTAGAACTGCCTTAACATAGTGATGGATACAGTAAAAGGGACATGTATTAGCACATTGGTGGGCACATTTATCACAACTGGCAGGCTGACTAACCCCTCTTCTAGAAGAGAGAGAGCACTCCAATGTTACAAACAATCACATGACAGAAAGGAATATAAGTAAAAGGAAAATACTTTTGAATGCGTATGTGTAATGAACATGCATACACAAGTATTTTCCTTTTACCTGTATCACTTTCTACATATGTTGTGTGACACTGGAGGGAACACTTTCTTGAGACCTGGGTCCAGGCAGCCGGCTAGTGGTCAGTCCTCGCCATGAGCAAAATGGTGGGAGAGTGCCAGATCGTTCTCCTTAATCTGGATGGGTGAGTGATCGCTCATCTAGAAATCGCTCTCTTGGGATGTTTGGGGCGAGTGATTGCTCACCTAAGGCGAGCAGTGTTATTTTAGGAGACATTTTGGTATTCCTTTGAATCTTGCAATAAATAAGGCAATACATAAAATACTCCACACGAGTGTTTGATTTATATTTGATCCAAGTCACAATTAATACATACTTATTTTCAAGTCTGTCACATGTCAGACTACTCACTCAGGAAGACAGTTTCAGACTAACAGAACCGATACAGTATGTGTGAATTGTTTCCAGCCCGCCATGTCAGTCGGACTCGCTCTCTGTTTCAGGGTCTTGTAAATTATCAGTTTTCAGTTCTACCCGGTTCCCTTTAAGTTGTTTTGTACTGCCGGTATGACTCTGTTCTGCCATGGTAATGCCAACAATGATGTGGAAAACTTCAATGAAACGCAAGAAGGTATACAACATCGCAAGTCAAGGAAAACCGCCAACTGACGGCAAAACTGGCGATCTTCAAATTAATCCTCATCTATCCCACAGTGCATCGCTGGGCATACGGTTGTGTATGTCGCGCGGTGAACCGTGGGATAGATCAGGATGTAAATTGGAGATCACCAGTCTTGCCAACTGACGACTGTTACCAGATTACGAGCCGGTGACGTCGCGTTGTTCTACTGCGCATGACAGTTGTCTTACTTCTGCTTCCTTTGCAAATCGAAACCACCACGAAAACCAGTGAAAGGTGACGAAAATACTGCCGATATAGACTGAAGAAATAAATATTTTTCTCTCGGATTTGGAGGAGCGACGAATCGCTCGCCTTGCGACCTCTGGGCGTGTGTGTGTGGAGGAGAAGGGGAGCGATCGCTCGCCTTTCATGGTGAGGACTGAGTGGTGGTTAAGAGCTTTAACATTTTATATATCAGATGACCAGTTTTACTTATTATTAGTTCGTACCTGGATGAATGTCCAATCTCCATAACCATATAACACATGTAGTTATGTTATATGTAAATGCTTTTGGGCTGTTCTAGAAAAATCCCCCCCCCCCCCCATCTCATGTACTTTTTTTCTGGAACTGCCCTTAATTATTCTATCATCTGAAGTGCAATTCCCCCCATCCAGGACAAGGGGAACACGTAGTTAGTGAAATGGTATTTCTCTTAGATTTATGACTTGTCAGATTTGTTACGTATATTAGAATTTATCATTGTTAATAGCTGGTACGGAAGATACCTTTCTCCTAGCTGTTCCCAGCCCCCATGCTGGACGATTTGTACCTATAAACCTAACCAAGGAAATTAATGGAAAACAGTTTTCTAGGCTCCCACTGCCCTGACCTAAAATGCCCTTGTCCTGTTTACCTCTTTTAACATAAGGATTTGTCTCTACGGTAATACCTGTAATAAATCGATCACTGAAAGTGATATTTGAGGTGGTAAAGAAGAGGGCTGAAAATTTTATTGCAACCGAGTGAAAGTGGTCATTTGTGAAAGTCAAGGAAATCAATGATGACTCCTTGAATCAGCTATTGCCCAGATTTAGATACTGGCACTTGTGAAAACTGCATCTGCGTACAAATGAGTTGTTTTAAATCCTATTTACGTGGGGCAGAATGTGATTCAATACAGTCCAGCTACTTGGAGTTCGTGAATATGAGTTCCAGCATCAGCTGAATTAACCTGGTGATCCATGTTCGACCCATCATCAAGCATTATTATGATCCACATTAGTTCAAACAGCCAGTGCTCAGAGTACCGATAAGAAAAAAAAAATGCTTGGGAGACCAGTAGCATAATGTTGTGATGGGCTGTAGTGAACAGCAGAGTTTTCTCCCTTAGCCAGAAGTAATCGTCACATGTCACTGTCACACCAGATCAATCAGAAACTGATAATTCCTTTCCTAGATCAAAGTTAAATTCCAGACTTCAAATAAATAAAAAAGAAATAATGATTAGTCTGTGATAGACATGCTACTTATGGTCTTGCTACATCCATCACCTTCTGTTTGATCTGCCGGAACTGCAGCACTGCCAGGGGTATGGGACATGAATGAGCGGGTGATCAAATTTGTATTACAAACGGGATCTACTAAAAACTGGGGATGATTGAATTATTACAATATATGATCATAGTTTTCTCCCGATTATCATGGGTGATCGCTTTCCGATAGGGAGATTGATTTATTTGTGAAATTCCCATATATGTATGTGTTCTTGTGGCTGTTAACAGGAGGAGGAAGAGATGTTAAATGAAGTGGGCTATGATGACATTGGAGGTTGTCGTAAACAGTTGGCACAGATCAAGGAGATGGTTGAACTCCCACTCAGACATCCTCAGCTCTTCAAAACTATAGGTGTCAAGGTGAGTTTGTGATCACTGTGTGTAATGCAGCCAGTGTAATAATGTCTGAACAAAATAATTAATATCTTGAACAAATTTCTCCTTCCATGCTGCTGAGGTGGAGATAATGTAGGGCCATACCCAGGAAGTGTCGGCCAATTAAGCCCAAATGGGCAGATGCTGCCAGTCTCCACTTGGCATGTGTAAGACCCCTTTAAAAAATGGGTCTGATGTTTCAACATTTGCAATTAGGTCCATGAAATGATAAATAGAGAATAGGATATACATGTTATATTGCAGATAGTCCATTTTTCCATCCTCTTACTAAATGCTATACATACAAGAGTAACTTAACTGGTACTACTTTTTACCCCTCGGCCATTTTGGCCTCAGGGTATTGTCGTTGCCATGTACGTCCGTCCGTCCGTTAACGCATTTTAGGCAAAACCGCTTCAGATACAACCACCAAATTTTCAACACTTATTTATCTAGTGCTCCGTCCGTCTGTCCGTCCGTCCGTTAACGCATTTTTGGCAAAACCGCTTCAGATACAACCACCAAATTTTCAACACTTATTTATCTAGTGCTAAGTCAGACGCCTATTGAAAGTGGCTTCCCTCGGCCCATATTTTACAGAGTTCTGCCCCTTTACAAATATATTAATTTCTATTTTTGTCCTATATGCCTGAATGTAACCAACTATATCTGCAGAACTATGTTCGGTATAGCTACTATATTTTGGAAACTTATTTATATTGTTGTATTCTACAAACCAACAAAGGATTACTCGCCTCGGCTTATGGAGTTATGCCCCTTTCGGATGTAATAATCTCCGATTTTGTTATCTGTAGTTGAATGTACAAGTTATATCTGCAGATCCGTGTTCAGTGCAGCTTATTCGTCTCGGTTCTTATTTTACAGTAGTGCTAAATCAGACGCCTATCGAAAGTGGCTCCCCTCGACCCATACTTTACAGAGTTATGCCCCTTTACTGATATATTAATTTCTATTTCTGTCCTTTATGCCTGAATGTAACCAACTATATCTGCAGAACTGTGGTCGGTATAGCTACTATATTTTGGAAACTTATTTATTTTGTTGTATTCTACAAGCCAACAAAGGGTAACTCGCCTTGGCTTATGGAGTTATGCCCCTTTCGGATGTAATAATCTCCAATTTTGTTATCTGTAGCTGAATGCAGACCTTGCGTTTCGACGGGTATCCTGGTATCCGATACTCGCCGGGATACCCGCAAATTGTCTTTACCGGTATCTATTTGGATACCCGCGTGTGAATGTCCAAAAAAAAATTACTTGCCCAAAAAGCTTACTTGTTGTAGATTTATTAATGTGATCCGTTGAACAAACAAATTTTGTTGATGATTCTTCGGCGAGAAGTGCCGCAAATGGCTTCTGTATTTGTTTTTACGACAGCGAGACGCCTTACGGCCATTCTCCTACTTTGGGTAGTATTCGCAATCCGTGCTCGTTTATGGCGTATACATGCGGTGTTGTTGAAAAGGGTAGAAAAACGGAGAATGTCGACCTTCTTTGAAAGTCAGCCATGCCGTCCAAATGTCTGAGATCGTCAAGTCTGTCAAGCCGGGGAAATCAATCTCCTTACAAGGTTTCACTGCGTGGCCAGATGATGTGAAAGACAATTTTAACTTTACACTGAACAACGAAAAGAGTAAATACGTCCTGGCTGTATGTAAGCTTTGCCATAAACACGCGGAAACAATTTCCAAGCAATTTAGAGGTCGGCTCATTGACGACGTGCAACGATTCGGCAAATTAGGTACAGCCCATCTTCTTTTGCCCAGTTTGTCCCGACATTTAAAAAGTACTTGCCACGAAAAGGCATATCATTGTGAATTTAACGAACCATCAAATAAGTTATCCCAGCCAACGCTTCATAAGGCATTTGGAACATCACAAGACTGTGCCATCAAGCAGTGTATAAAACTGATGAACGTTGCTTGGTATGTGGCCATAAACGAAAAACCATTCACAGATTTCCCCAAACTTGTGAGACTGCTTGGAGAAAACGGGGTGGACTTGTCCTATTCTTACATTGATGATCATGCCTGTAAGGCATTCATTAATTTAATTGCCACTGAAATCAAATCCGATATTCAAACAGCAGTGAAAACCGCAAACTTTGTTTCTTTCTTAACCGATGGATCCACTGTATACAAAAAACGACTTTCGCATGAAGGGGAACTATTGTACATACGTACTGCTGTTGGGCTCAAACCCAAAGTTGAGTTATATGATTTCATTTCCATGCTGGATTATGTGTCCGCCAGTGCTCATAATTTGCACCATGCTGTTCAATGTGGTTTACTGGCAGCTTTCGGTGATGAACCTAGCAAGTGGAAGCTATGTGAACATGACACAGCGACCGAATGTACCTGTACCTCAATTCCTATAGGGGATATTCCAAGTGAAAGGCTAAGAAATGCACTTGAGAATTTCAAGGTGAAATTGATCGGAGCCTCAGCTGATGGTGCATCTGTAAATTTTGGATGTCGTAAAGGGATGATGACACAATTCACAGAAGAAATAGGAACATGGTTCTTGCCGATACACTGCCTGAGTCACCGGTTTGAGTTAGCCATCGGGGATGCTTTGAAGGACACAAAGTTCCAAGAAATAGATGCCTTGTTAGAATCCATATTTCTGCACTTTCGAAACTCACCAACCGAATGGTCAGGCGCTCTAACAGTGGCAAACACTTTGAATTCCCGAATGATGAAACCTCCAAAATCGTCCGGTACACGGTTTGTGACTTACAGATACAGAGCTTTGGTAGCATTAACAACAAACTGGGCTGTTCTCACAACCTATTTCTCTGACCGAGCAGCGACGGCTGATGCTACAAATGCAGCAAAAGCTTCAGGCTTCCTGAAGGATCTGTTAGATGGTAGAATACTCCTCAGATGTTGGGTATATCTGGATTTGTTGTCTGTGCTCAACAAAGTGTGCAAAGCTATGCAGGCCACCTATACTATGAACATTTCCAATGCATCCAGTGAGCTACAGGCACTGAAATTTCATTTGGAAGAACTGGAAACTGAAGCAGGGGAAAATGAAGCTTCCATGATGGATATATTATCCAGTGCCACTGTATCTACAAATCCAATTCACAGGGCTGCAGTAACGAGGCAACAGGCCGGTAGCAATGACAGTGACGGTCATGAGCAAAGAGACGTGTACCTTCAGTTAGCAAAACCCGAACGTGTCCGAAAGCGAAACAACAAAGGGGAGGTTATCAACACTGACACATCCGACAAGTTCCGATGTCCAGATCCAGTCACATTCAAATATTGTCAGTCTGCTATTTCCAGTGTACCTGGTGAACGAAAGGATGTTGTTCAGAAATTACTTGGGAGTACCGCTGATCGATTTAAGGAGTTTGAGAACAATGAAGCCGTGCTTTCGCACATTGGATGGTTGGACTCGGCAACCTGGCCAACACTAAATTCGAAGTCGTCGAATGAACAAAAACAACATCTCAGGGATTTCCAAAACCTGGACTTACAGGCTGTTATCTTGCATTACAAAACTCCACTCCAAGCAGCATATGGAGACTTCTCGGAACAGAGAGCTGTACAGCAGTTCAAAGAACTGAAACTATCTCGGGCCTTATCCACAACCCTGCAGGATATGGAGTCTGATTCATACTGGCCCTACATTTATAGAACCGACCCAAGAAAGAAGGACCTGCTGTTGGTCGTGGAAATCCTGATGGCGCTTCCATTTTCTGCAGCAGTAGTGGAAAGTGGATTCTCAGCAAAAGGACGCATACTTACTGATTCCAGAGTTATGCTTTCGCACACGTGCCTCACCGATCTGATGCACTTCTGCACGCGGAAAAGAGAAACAACATCTAAGGCAGACTTGATCAAAAGGGCTGCAACAAAATTTGTTTCTGGAGCTGGTGGCAGGGTAGAAGGTAAAGGTCTCTGCAAACGACGTATCAACAAGCTGTGTCAGCTAATTAAAGCTGTACCGGTACCTGCTTTGGATGACCAGTTGACTGATGATGAGGAGAATCAAAACGATGGGACGTCTGACATATCAGACAGTGATCCCACCGAAATCTAGTCTTGTCATTCAATTAAACTGTGCTCAAGTGCGACGGTTTCCATGGTATAGTTGGCTGTATAAACTGACAGAAACCTTTCTGATATTACACAACAGGTGGTGACTTAGTTGATTATGAGGACTCCGTTTTACGTGAACAATGACTCACTGACTGTTCTAGTCTATAATATTTCAATTAATTACTTTGAATAAAACTGTGTTCTGAAAAGCAGAGTGGACCATTATGCAGTGATAATTGATAGTTGCTGCGAACAGTGTGATGCTATTATAATATGTAGCCAAACTTCCATGAACATTGATCTAATTGCTTATAATCAAATATATTTCTGTGATCATAATTGTGATCTCATGCAATGATTACATATTGCAGCAGAGTGGACCAATCCTCGAATGCAGTGATAACTGATACATAACAGATAGTTGCTGCAGCGAACAGTGTGATAGTATGATTGGACTTCCATGAACATTGATCTAATTGCTTATTAATCAGATGTATTTCTGTGATCATTATTAGAATTGTGATCTCATGAATATGCAGCAGAGTGGACCAATCGAATGCAGTGAAAGTGTGATGTTACATGTAGCTATGATTGGACTTCCATCATCCCATGAACATTGATCTAATTGCGTAATCAAATATATTTCATTTTTTGGTGTAAAGTTGGTGTATGAACATCAACATTTACATGTGTATTCTAGTCTTCATTGTCTTAGGCCGCAGATGGGCAAGTTTATTTATTTGAACCTCAATGATTTAAATATATTATAAATAAATTAATGATAGATACAGGTAATCAATTAATTTAATCAAACCATGACTCATCATGATTACTTATCACTGATTTCTTCATTGAACTTATGATACATGTAATGGATTGTTTGACATTACATGACGACGTGTTATCCAGTTACTGTTTTTAATTGACTTTTTGGATTATTCATAATATAAAAATTCAATTATTCTCTAACTTGATCTTCATGGTTGTCATTTCTTGGCTATTTGACGATATCCAAGGGTACTGTACAGATTTACTTATGCTCTTTCCTAGCACCATTTTTTCCTGCATTGCTGAGCCCCTGCTCTTCGTCGCGCTCCCTCCATGGTGATTGGATACCGGTGGATACCCGTGGATTGATTTTGCGGGTATCCATTTGGATACTCCTCAAATTCGACGAAAAGCAAGGCCTGGAATGTACAAGTTAAATCTGCAGATCCATGTTCGGTACAGCTTATTCGTCTCGGTTCTTATTTTACAGAGTGCTAAGTCAGACGCCTATCGAAAGTGGCTCCCTCGACCCATATTTTACAGAGTTATTCCCCTTTACAGATATATAATTTTCTATTTCTGTCCTATATGCCTGAATGTACTACCGGTATATCTTGATCATCCCACATAGAACTATCTCATGTCCTGCAAAAAATTTGCAGATAGTCGATATGTACTATTTCAGTATGTGGTAAGAGAATATCCGGCTTTCATGAAATTAGCAACTGCTGATAAATTTATTTTCATAATGTCATGCTGTGATAGTCCAACAATAATTAATACAGTGTGTTCAACACTCCTGAAATGGTACAGAAATGATAGCTAGTGACTGTTCTTTACCAAAGCTATATTCACGTTCAGATATACGCGTTCATGTATATAGATTACATGTGCTTCTGTTTTGCATTTCAGTATTTTACTGTTCTACTGATTTTATTTACTCTTGTACTCTGCCATATCTGGTGTTCGTACAATAAAATCTTGAATCTTGAATCCCCAATTCACACTACACATGGGTCACAATCACTTGGGGAAAGCCGAGGGGTTTTGATTAGATCAATCTCATGTTCTTTCTCTGTTACCTTGAATACAGTGTTCCATGTTAAAATTACACATGATGAGAAAATTGTAATGCTGTCTATACTTCACCACTTTCAGCCACCTCGAGGTATTATGTTGTATGGACCACCAGGTGTGGGCAAGACACTGATCGCGAGAGCTGTGGCGAACGAAACTGGGGCCTTCTTTTTCCTCATCAATGGTACGATACATTATTATCTCTTCTCATTTCTGTTGAGGCTGTTTCTCTGTGATTCACACCCCCGGTTTGTCATGAGATTAACTTAGAGAAATGTTAATAACCAAATCGCAATCGTATATTTGTAAATTGTATGTGAAATGATAGTCACTATATAGCTGAAATATTAATGAATGCAATTTTGATTCTTCGACTTGCCCACTCACTCATTCTTTGTGATTCAGGCATGATGATGGCAGTCATCTTGGGATTGATAGATGCACGTAATTTATGTGGCGATCTCCTGAATTAAGATTACTTATGGATGCTTCTGTCACATCATATTAACTTTACTTTGACCATTGAGCTTTGCATGAAAGGACCAAGGTCAACAATGTTTGACTCTTGTTGTTGTGTTCTCAGGCCCAGAGATCATGAGCAAACTTGCTGGTGAGTCGGAGAGTAATTTAAGGAAAGCGTTCGAAGAAGCCGAGAAGAACTCGCCCGCCATCATATTCATTGATGAACTTGACGCCATTGCACCCAAAAGAGAAAAGGTCTGTTGTAGATCTTTTATTTTGTATTATAAATTCTCTGCTGCTTAGTTAACTTTGATCTAAGTCAAATAAACATGGTGTATACCTATGTATACACCATGGTATTTGTATTCACTATATATATCATAATGATGATGTAAGCATGGTCACTGGTGTGTGTTGGATAATATTTCATTTATGGCTTGCTTCTTCACGGAATCACAGAAACCGAACCACACTCTAATATTAACAAACTGTAGGAAAAAAAGTAAATTTGGATTCTCGTAGTATGGAACCAGTCTTTATTTTGCAAGCAATGTGGCAAAAAGTCATGAAAGTTGGGAAAAAAAAATTAATAAGGAAGAGGACCCTCAAACTGTAACACTTGTATTATTTAATCAGGTTTGTAACCATTCAGTTGTGGGACAAAATTTTTAAAAGTAAATGTATTTATGGAAACTATTATATATTGGTTCAACTGAATGCAATTCAGTGTGCTTGGATCAAATTTCTCGAAGGGAATTACTCATTCCAGCTGAATAACTTTTGTAACTTCTGTTTAACAGACCCATGGTGAAGTAGAAAGACGTATCGTGTCACAGTTGCTGACCCTTATGGATGGCTTAAAACAGAGATCCCATGTCATTGTGATGGCAGCCACAAATAGACCCAACAGTGTTGACACAGCCCTCAGAAGATTTGGTAAGATTTCATTTACTTCTACCAGATTAAAAACCTTAATATAAATGATTTAAAAATTTTAAATATGGATGGTGGTCCTTCACTTTCATTGAAAATGTTAGCTCTGCAGATGAAAAGAGGATCATTCAACCTGATTATTTGTGGTACAATCATGTGAGTGCCAAATCATTCCACTGATTATCTCCTGTTTGTCCTAGCCTCGACCCAGATTATCAACTCTTCGTACAATTTCTATCTCCTATTTTCACACAGGACGTTTCGACAGGGAGGTGGACATTGGTATTCCAGACGCAACAGGAAGATTAGAAATACTTCGTATTCACACGAAGAATATGAAACTGTCAGACGATGTTGATCTTGAACAGGTACAATAGTACAGTTATTGTCATGCATTGTATGCTGTGAAATGTAACAAGTTTTCTCGACCAAAGGTTTGTAATAAAGGTTTTCAATGTTGATGTAATCACAATGCAGTTTTGAAGATGAAATTGAAAAAAAATTCTTCTGTCTTGTGCGCTGAACCTCACCAAATGTAATCAACCCAAGGACCTACTATGTGTATCAACTTTGTAGCACCAGGTGTTTCAGCAAGAACATTTCCAACTATTACTCTGTATCTTATATATGTGAGTACAGCCCTGCGGGGATTGACCTGGGATGTCATTGTGCACACCGCAGGTCATGGTAAGAATAAACCTCAGCTCCTCAGATAGCTTGTCGTAAGAGGCGACTGAGGCACCAGTGGGGTTCCCGGATGTGGAAAGGAATAGGACCTCACCTGTGTGGTTCCCGGGTGTGAAAAGGAATAAGACCCAACGTCGTGATATGACTAAAATATAGTTGAAGGCGACGTTAAATCATATTCACTCACTCGCCCTATGTGAATACATTATGTGACTAGTTATAACCTCAAACTATGATATTACAGGTAGCTGCAGAAACACATGGTTTTGTCGGTGCAGATTTAGCAGCTTTGTGCTCAGAGGCAGCTTTACAACAAATCCGAGAGAAGATGGACCTGATTGACTTGGAAGATGAACAAATTGATGCTGAGGTCCTCGACTCATTAGCAGTTACCATGGAAAATTTCAGGGTGAGTGGAAAATCAGATCTTTACATTCTGGAGTTTGTCGGGCCAACTACTGGAAAATAAGAACGTTGAACAGAGGATTTCAACTCGCTCATTGCCATCAAGAGACTGTATATATGCTGTGAGATTTTTAGTATTCGTTACCTATAACTGAATAAACTCAGGTCCTGGATTGATGACTTGCGTGGTCCTACAAAATAAATACTGCTGAAGATTTGCTTTAAAAAGTGATTGCTTCTATTGAAATTTTAAAGTCCTATCCTATATTTAGAACACATTTTAGAACCATATCCTAGTCTTATCCTACTTTCATAACACATTTTTAGAGCCCTATCTTAAATTTAAAACACATTTTAGAGTCATATCTTACATTTAGAAAACATTTTAGAACATATCCTACTCTAGAACACATTTAGAGCCATATCCTATTATTAGAATGCATTTCAGTGATATGCTATTTTTAGAGCAAAATTTCAGAGCCATGTCCTATTTCTCCTATGTGTTATTCTGTATCATCGTTCATGTATTTCAACAGTGGGCCCTATCCAAGAGCAACCCAAGTGCCCTGAGAGAAACCACAGTGGAAGTACCCACAGTCACATGGGAAGATATTGGTGGTTTAGACAGTGTCAAGAGAGAACTGCAGGAGTTAGTACAGGTGAGTTCATGTAACCTGTACAGACTTGCAGTTTAAAACTTCCTTGGGATGGGCTTTTTGGAAAGAAAATTGTGTGATAATATAGCATTATGAATGAGTTCTGTTCTGTTGGACACAATTTTGGCTCTGTCATGTGCGAGGACCAAATGAAGAGAGACTGATGACTGCAACTTGACTTGCCAGAAGAATGTTAATGATGACAATATTATATACATGTACATGGAATGTTCAAGTTTATACCTGGTTTGTGTTTTTAGATACATTCAAATGTCTTATCTATTTTCCCTCCAGTACCCTGTGGAACATCCGGACAAATTCCTCAAGTTTGGTATGACTCCATCCAAGGGTGTGCTGTTTTATGGACCCCCTGGCTGTGGTAAAACGCTACTGGCTAAAGCTATAGCTAACGAGTGTCAAGCTAACTTCATCTCTGTGAAAGGACCAGAATTGTTGACCATGTGGTTTGGTGAATCAGAAGCCAACGTCAGAGACATATTCGACAAAGTGAGTATTTTGCCTGGAGGATATCCTTTGTTACATTTTGAGCGATTGTAATCACATAATATGGATTTGGAGGATGTTGTGCTACTGTCCGTATAGACTATTATTTTGTGATGTGCCACTATTGATACGAGGTATCTTTACTGGAAATGATTTAGAACATGGAAGTGACAATTTGTATGTACTATTTCAAAGAGTAAAATAATTGAGCTTTTTGAACTGTTTTCCAGGCCCGATCAGCTGCACCCTGTGTTCTGTTCTTTGATGAATTGGACTCCATAGCCAAATCCAGAGGTGGCAATGCTGGAGATGGAGGTGAGTCTGTCACATCATTAGCTAGGTAACGATGAAGTTAATCATGTGTAAAAGATGTCCTAGTAGCGTCCTTTCTGTGGCTTACAAAGCAGCATTCCATTGAAACTCTCTGTGGTCCAGTGATGAGGTCTGAATGATGGTTTTCTTGTCTTATTCCTCCTTATTCTTACCCCAGTATAGACATAGCCATGTTTATCACTGGTTTACTGGGAGGTACAGTGATGATGAAGACCTGTTTGGAGCCCACCTGTGGTTAATTTCCAGGTGGTTGTGACAAGTTTTCACACAAACATATTGCATATTAATATCTTCTCCATTTTCCCTGTAGTTAATGGCAATGAGTAATTCCTTGATCATGTAACAGCTTGCACTTAGTCTTTTCCAGTAATTTTTAATGATATTTCAACAGCAATACCAGTTTGGATAGTGGTCTCAATCATGGAACCTTCAGTTATAAGAGGGAGGCAACTCTTTCAACTCAAAGAACATACGTACCTACCCTAGAACGATAAGATTGATGAACTACAGTTGATCATTCTATCCTCGCTAGAAAGTTGTTCACCCTGCCTCAATCTTATTGGAGGGGGTGTGGTGCATTTCACAATATGAAATATGAAACCTCGAAAGAACCTCAATGGTTTGAGTGATTTTGACAATTTAGTTTAGGGACCAAGAAAAATTGTGCCCGTTGGATAATCTGGAGTAATGGCATGTAGTTGAATCTTCCAAAGTAACTTTTAAGGGTTGACAATAATTTGAACAATGAAGACTGTATATACTTAGGTCAATTGTAGTGCATATGAATTAACTGTAGGCTGTCAAAACAAAGTTAAGTCTTGTGCCCAACTACTATTGAGTCCTGAATCAAGATTACTCATACATATACATATATTTATATCTGTTACGCCAGGTGGAGCCGCTGATCGTGTCATTAACCAACTTCTGACAGAAATGGATGGTATGAGTGCTAAAAAAAATGTCTTTATCATTGGTGCCACAAACAGGTGAGTCAAGAAAGGCAGTGAAGTGACCTGTACAGTTGTCATAGCTCTAAATAATATCAATCCCTAGACTAGCAGGCACATTTTAGAAAAACATGACAATGTGGAGAGGATTTTCTCAAGTTTTTTTTTGTTGCATACAAACCAAATATATGCATTATTTTCTGGCAATCAGATGCTGTTCAATACAATTTGCATGGACTGATGTTATTTGGGTTATTCGAGCAGTTGGCCTTCAGCAATATTATGTCCTGCACATAAAAGCAAGACATCAAGCAAATCTTTAAGAACATTATTTTGGCAAAACTTTGAGAGGTAGAAACTGGAAAAAAACGTTTTAAAATAGTTACTTTTTTTTATACGCCCGCCCAAAAGGCGGTCGTATTATGGGATGGCGGTTTCCGTCCGTCTGTCCGTCTGTCCGTCTGTCCGGTTCTCGTGTCCGGTCTATATCTGGGACAGTTTCCTATCCACAGCTCCAATTTTTGGTGAGTGGATACCCTACGGGGAGACGATGTGTCGCGTACCAAAATGAAGGTCAAGGTCACAGGTCAAAGGTCACTGGCCTAAAAAACAGGAAATCACTGAAGTGTTCGTGTCCGGTCTATATCTCTGAGCGTTTTCTATCCACAGTTGCAATTTTTTGTGAGTGGATACGCCAGGTGGAGACGATGTGTCGCGTACCAAAATTGAGGTCGAGGTCAGAGGTCAAAGGTCACTGTTGCCAAAAATCAGGGAATCATTGATCGTTGACAGTTTTCTATCTAAAGTTCTAATTTTTGGTGAGTGGATGCCCTAGGGGGGGAACGATGTGTTGCATATTAAATGTAGGTCAAGGTCAGAGGTCAAAGGTCAGTGTGATTAAAAAATCAGGAAATCGTTAAAAATTTCTAATTTTTTGTGAGTGGGTTCAATAGGCGGAAATGAAGTGATGCGTACCAAAAATTAGGTCAAGGTCAAAGGTCACCGACCCCAAAATTAGGAAATTATTAAAAATATTTTTTTTTGTGTCAGTAGATACATTAAGGGGACACGATGAGTCACATACACCAAAATGTAGGTCAAGGTCAAAGGTCAAGGTCACTGTGACCCCAAAATCGTGAAATTGTTAAAAATCATGAATTTTTGTGTCCATTGAGAAATTGAGGGGAGACGGTTTGTCATGTACCAAAATTTAGGTCACGGTCAAAGGTCAAGGCCACTGTGACCCCAATATCAGGAAATCATTAAAAATCATGATTTTTTGTGTGCATTGTTAGATTGAGGGAAGACAATGTGTTGTGTATCAAAATTGAGGTCAAGGTCACTGTGACCCCAAAATCAGAAATCATTAAAAGTCACATTGACATATGCCTGTCGAAGACGAGGTCGTGTAATGCGATGTTGCGTTCTGTCCATTCATCCATTAAAATTTGTTGTCCATGCGATAGCTCTAGTTTCAAGGTATGGATTGGTACCAAACTTTGAGTATACTCGCATGGCAAAGTGGAGCCATACATATGAGGTCAAAGGTCTAGGTCGCAAAAATGAATCAAGCTTAGCTGACTAAATGTGTTGGAATATTGTTGGAATATTCAAAAGTCTTTCCCCTGCATTTATATGATATTGTCCTGTTGAGTTGTCTCCCATGTTTGAAACGCTTCATTTAGTTAAACTGTTGTGAAATAAAAAACATACATTTACAAATTTAACGGGGAGAGGAGTCCTTTATGAACTTCACACCTGTTTATTAACTCAAGGACAAAGGTTTACTTTATCTCTTTCTTCTTCCTTCATGAAAAATTCTCTCATCTGAAAGGAATTCATTTGCAGGAAAACTACTATTTTCTTGTGTTTGACTATTGTCGATTTCAGTGTGGGATATGTGAGCTCTAAGCTATTGCTTCAAGGTCAAACAGTTACCAAGAGTTGAGCTCATTTTAGTTTATCATTCAATATAAGATGTGATATATGTTACATTCTTATAAGCAAAAAATTGTAGACCTTTCTCTGGATTGCTAGATCAATTGGAATCAAGGCTATCAAACAATCTTGAAATTTGAACCAATGTAATTCCAGATATACGGGCGTATATTGAAGCCCCTTGGGCTCTTGTTGTTTTTTGTTTTCACTGTCAGCGATAAAAAAAATATGACAGTGTTGCCTGTGAAGCTAGGAATTTGTTTTATTCAGCAAAATTAGGTTGAAAAGTTCAGTTAGAACACGCCTACAATGTATAGTCCATCCCACCTTGGACTTTGATTTGAATTTTTTTATTTTTTTATTTTTTTTAATATTAGCTTTAGACTAGGCTCAAACATTTGAAAATATTGAATAAATAAGAACAAGATCCTTGAATAAATTTTATTCAAGAATCACTGTGTATTCAACTGCAGTGAGTTCATTTTAGCAATGTTGCTGTTTTCTACATATCAAAATTGCAGTGCAAGGGAGGTAATACTGTAAGGGAGACAACTCTGATATTGATTTTGCCTGCTTAAAATGCAAATATTTGTGCATATACTGTTAGGGTGAAAGAAGTTTTCATTCAAAAAAACAGCACAATCATCTTTCATCTTTAACATATTTTCATGGAAACTAAGAGTGAAATCTTTCAGCGCTGACCTCTTGACTATTTGCTCGAGTGTTTTTTCTTGATTTCAGACCTGACATCATAGATCCAGCCATATTACGACCAGGTCGTTTAGATCAGCTGATCTACATCCCTCTGCCTGATGACAAGTCACGTATTCAGATCCTGAAGGCTGCTATGAGGAAGTCCCCAGTGGCGAAGGTATGGACATTGCAGGAAGAAGCTGTACTAGTTTCGAGAGCTCTCCTAAAATATTGACATATTACCGAACAATATCCAAATGACATTAAAAATGTATATGTATTACAGAAAAAGAAAGCATGTTCCTGCTCTGGATAACTGAATCCCAAACCTTGCCCTAGAGTGGGGTCATAGCTCTACATAACTTGAACTGTTGTGAGACCAATTTGCCTGTGCTGTGCATAATTACAAAAAAAACATTCGGTTGGATAAATAATTCCCTGAATGTACAACTCAGAAATGGGAGGGTGGTTGTGGATCATTGACATTATGTATACTTTCTCTTGCGAAATTAAATTGATTTTTTTGCTGCTGCCAAATACATTTCTTGATTCATGTTTTATTTTATACTACATTTAATAGGATGTGGAACTGGACTTCTTGGCTAAGGTGACACATGGGTTCAGTGGTGCTGACTTGACAGAGATCTGCCAGAGGGCCTGTAAGCTGGCTATTAGGGAGTCCATAGAGACAGAAATCAGACAGGAGAGAGAGAGGGCAGCAAATCCAGATGCAGACATGGTAATTGAAAAATATATTATCCCATATAAAATTGACATGTTCCCCATTAGACTGTATCATTCACTCATGAAAACCTACTTATCTTTACAGTCATTTTTCTGGTGGTATTCTGAAGGATATGCATATGATAACTTGATATACATGTATACAAACTGGGGTCCCTGCCATTTATATACTTGGATGGGTGACCAGGTGCTGTACTGGCTGGACTGATCAGTGTCTTGGATAATATGAACTGTCAGCGCTCTCATGTCCTGGCACAAGTAGGCACCATCGTGATATGACTGAAAAATTGTTGAAAACGACGCAAAATCTTACTCGCTCGCTCTGCCATTTATATCCAAGATTACGGCTGCGAAAGAAATTACTGTTTCTTTGTGGACTTGGTAGTATTTTAAAATTCAAGATCTTCATCATTGAACAACGTGTTTGTCATGTGCACATGTCCTTGACTACCATAATCACACCTTTTAATGGTCAACTGCTGCCAGGGCTGTTCCAGGAAAAAGTTCATGGGATGAGAAGATTATTCAGTTCTATGGTATATTAGGCAGTTAACATTAGAGAGATGGGATAAATGGTATATACTAGCCAGAAAAAGTTGTCAACCACCTTTATCTGGAACAGACCTCCATTCAAAACAACCAGAAGTAACTTGCATTACAAGACCTAAATGTGATACAAGAAAGAACGCATCACATTCATATTACTTCTGTGGGTTTTTTTATAACAGGAAATAGAAGAATCCGACCCAGTACCAGAAATTAGACGAGATCATTTTGAAGAGGCCATGAAGTTTGCTCGTCGTTCAGTCAGCGATAATGACATCAGAAAATATGAAATGTTTGCCCAGACACTCCAGCAAAGCCGAGGTTTTGGAGCCAGTTTTAGGTGAGTTTTGTCATCTACCAAATACCCACAGGTGAAATGCAGAAGTATAATTACTTATGAGGGGACTACATGTACTTTTGTGCCAGGACCTGTCAAGATTTCTGTTGCTAAGTTTTCCTCCCAGTGACTGGGCGAGCTCTCGTTCCCGACTGAATCTGGGTCACTCAACCCCCTTTACAGTTTTGGGTATACCGGTACCCTAATATTGGAGAAAAGAGTTGTTGCTTTTGATCGATTGTCAAGGCCATAGTAGGCAATACTGCATAAGGGGAAGCTATTGAATTGTTGCGTATCAAAATTATACATAGTTTTCAGGCTGTAATGATGACTGGTAAACCCCATTCTGCCGGAGGTTTCCCAATTTCAGTTTTAGAAAACCTGCTATGGGTTACCATAATATTTTGTGTTGCCATGCATTTAATCATGGTAACCTGCAACAGGTTTGCTGAGAAAATATTAAAGCATAAGCCCATTTGCATGCAGGAGTAGAAATATTTCAAATCACCTCCACTGCTAAGTCTCTTTATGACAAAATTGTCATGATTGTTGGTGATGATTTATAAGCATAAAAAAATTCAGCTACTTCCAAGTTTATTTTCAGACTTCTGGTGCATTGCAAGTTGAATATTTCGCTATGAACCTCCAGTCTTTTCTTCTGCCTCACCAATCCACAACGAATCTGTTGTTTTTAGAAAAACAACCGCATGCTTCATGATATGGTTGACCTTTTTCCCAATGGCCTCGATAAGACGACGCTTCAGTGCATGCTAAGTATACTACTGCTCCGACCATGTCGTCGGAAGGCCATAGGATCAAAGCTGTTATGCATAAAGCCACATGGGGAAAAATCGTGAACTAAATTCCATGAAAATTTACTACAAACACTTCCATCAGGTGCAGATATACATAATAAAGCAGACATCTGGTTTCCCATATCTCACAGAACAATGGCTATTTCCTAAGGTCATTGCTTCATGCGCAAAACCATTCACAGATTCTCGGGGAATCTTCTGTTCCCTCTCGATTTTTTGCACGGCAGTTCCAGAATCCCTCGAGCGAACACGTGGCCAAGTTTCGTATTTTCGATGTCAAAGTTTTACCGAGATGGGAAACTAATAAAAAAGCATTATCACCCCAAAGGTCATTGTTGTAAGCCATTGTTATTTTAGCACAGCTAGTAGTTGATCACATTGTGCATTGCTGTGCCAAATTTCAGTCCGATCTACATGTAAGCTCTTCAAATAATGAAAGATAAATAATGGGACACTAAACAGCAACGGTGATAGGCTTATAAGAAAAGTCACTAATTACGGGAAAGTTTGTTCATATGGGAATGAAGTTGGATTGTTGACTTGAATTTTCTAAGATGAAGGGGGGTGTTAACTCCGTGATGTACATGTTCAATAATTTAATAGATTATGCACACACGGCTAAAATTGTTGGTGTGGCTCTGTTTCAGGTTCATTTGTCATGATGCAAATCTGTACAACAACTCTTGATAGTCAAGTTTGCCAGAGTAGTCTCCCTTGTACTTGTTAAAATTGAGAGAGCCGAATGTTGCATACATCAGTATTTCAGCTACATTTATATATGTATGGAGGGCACAGTACAGACCAGAAATAAACTTGAAAATGGAGAATGAGACAAAAGCACACCCATAAAATCAACTGTGTGTGGACAGCTGGTGTGACTTGGTCAGTCTACAGGTTGTTTATTTACAATTTTAATATTTTGTGGGTACAAATGTAGATGCATATTGGGGATACCGCATTTGTCCAATACTGCAGTTGCCATGGCAATCAAATTGCAACTTTTTGTTGAAACTCATTTTCGTGTATGGGTGACGGCTGTTTTTGTATCCAGGCTACAACTCCAACAGTTGATTATTTACAGTTTTAATATTTGGTGGATAGGTTCATATCGGGGAGATGATTTGTCACACCCCACTTTCATCCAATTTTGTTGTTGCCATAGTAGTCAAACTACCATTTTTTCTTGAAATTGTACTTTTCATGCCAATTTCACATCTCATGACATTTCCTTATTTTCAGTTTTAATATTGGATATAGGTAGATGCCTATTGTGGTTATGTGTCGAGCCTCACATTTGTCCATCTCTCCTATTGCCATTCCATATCACTGAATCACGGCCATCTTGTTTTTTTTTAGTGATGGCGAAATATTGGATTTTAGCTCATGTTCAATCAAAATCATCCCTCACTGATTCCTATTTTGTATACAGGTCCATTGACAAAATAGCATATTTACCAACCCCAAATTTTCCCATCAATGCCAATCTTATAATTTATCCCGGTTAACTTGTGCTTTCTTCTAACATTATGTTGTTCGGGCGTATTTTGAGTTCACATGAACAGTTGTTTATTAATTTTGGTCTACTGTTGGCGGGTCATGTCGGCGGAGATAAAATTATGGTAGTCGCCATTGTTTTTGTTGGCCATTCATTTCTAGAGGTTGAATTTTTTTTTTTTAATTTCAGTATTTTTCCATCGGGTTAATAGAAAAATAATAAAGGAAAAAAATGTTGTGGGGTCCCCATATTCATGAAAATATGTCAGCTATATCAGGGTTTCATAGAAGTCCAAATTTTTGCCACCGGATACTGAAAATTCAATATTTTTTTCACCTGAATTGAGTATTTTTACGTTTTTGTCGCCGGCCGACAGACTTCTATTGAGTTTATTTCTAATTTTGCAACCGCCATGAGTAATGTATATAACAAATTTTCATATGACCATCAATGGAGCCTGTCAATACCGCAATGTATTTGAATTGTGAAAATAAAGCAACAAACAGATAATTTAACATCTTCAGTTTTATGTTCTTAATTTACCAAGGTCTAAGATACCATCTATTTTCAGCACATTGTCACATTGTGGATGTCAACAATACAAGATTACACAAGGCAATTCAAATTAATTTTTAAAATTACAAACTTAGTACAGGGTTCGCACGGCTCCTGGAAACTCCTTAAAACTCCTGGAATTTAATTCTAGTGTTGGAAAGTCCTGGAATGTCCTAAAACATAAAGTGATAGTCCTGGAAACTCCTTAATTTTAATCAAATCACACGAATCGAACGTTTTTGCCTGGTCAAATGTTATGATATACGTTGAAACTCCGTAAACTGTAATCAAATCAATCGAAACTATCATTGTTCATGTTGGGTGACCGGTCGTCGAACATTCATTGTCGCGACAGGTGCGCGACTTGCCGTAAAGGGAAACTGAATAAAGGGAGACTACTCACTGAGTTCGTTTGCGACATCAATGGTTAAGAGTTGTACTCGCCGTAAAGTGGTCTTCAATCACTTTTGCTAGAATTCCCGCTCAGAATTTGTTTACCATCAATGTTGACACGCTTCGGTGAACTTTTGAACCTTGACTATGCCCCCTGGAAAATGTGTCTTCAACGAGCGCTGGCTCAGTCAACCAAATTACACCGCCTGGTTGGAACGGGGTGCAGATAAGTCCAACGCGAGGTGTAAAGTTTGTCAAAAAACGTTTGATATTTCCAATATGGGGGAGCCTGCCATTCGTAGTCACGCCAAGGGTGTTAAACACAAACAGTTACTTGAACAGAGAAAATCAGCAACTGGATTCACCATTCGAGATTTCTTTAACGAAAGTGTTTTATAAAGGAACATGATCTTACGTAGTAGTTTCAAAACCATGCTTGAATAACCCGTGAAAAAGTCCTGGAAACTCCTGGAATTGCAATAAAATTATACCTGGAAATTTGAAATTATTGACCTGGAAAACTCCTGGAAAACTCCTGGAATTTTGTTTTAGTGTAAGTGTATGAACCCTGTTAGTAATTTTGAATGAAATCGAATCACGATGTATCAGTTCCTGGCTTGCAAATGATGTCCAATTTAAGTATGGAAGTTTTGAAACGTTTCAGCTACGCTAATGAAAAACCACTTGGATCTGGACCAGACTTCCCTTTCAAAATCTTACATTATAATTTTTGCGTGGGAATTTCAACTTTTTCAAAAGATTTGATGTGAAATTTGTCAAATATTCAGACTAAAATTAAAAGTCCAGTACAACTCAAGGGTTAGATTCAAAAGAGAAATTAAAAAAAGAGAGATGAAAAGACAATGCCAAAAAATTACACGATTGATTGTCATAACTGCAGCTAGTCCTTGGCGACCATAAACTCATAAAATGAAATGAATTAGAGAATTCTGCTTGAAAAGGCGCACAATTTTGTAAACTATTGCGCGAAGGCAGCTGGCTCACTTTTGATAGGATAATGCGGACTCTAGACAGATACATAAGTTTACCATGTTTGGTTATTGATTCAAGGCTGCAAATAAGTGCCAAACAGTTTGACTTGACCACCCTTATTGAAAGAATGGATTTGCCCATAACGTGTCGTTTGACCTAAATCATGTAAATGCAGTACGCCAGACTTTTGTTGATGGGGCAAGCATTTGAAATGTTTCTGTGCTGCCCTAATGTGGGACACTTGTTTCAGTATAATAGACAGATCAGTTAAATTCAATGCCAGAAAATGGATGCCTAGTCTAGTAATTTTAAAAATCAACTTCAGTTGTTTTGGTTTGTTTGCACCATGGAGGTAAAAATCTGATCCGATTTTACCTCCATGTTTGCACCATCTCATTAAATTTTAAAAAAGTTTTGACAGTATAAAAAAAATTCAAGTCTTCTTTACGTATCTTTAAATCACAGAATGATCTAGTCAGGTTTATATTGTGGCTAAATCAGTTCGCTGTCTTTGAATTATCCATTTAAACTTTATAAACTACGGTACTATCAAACTTTGGTTTCAGTTTCAACATCGTACAATGCGTACATGCGAACGACATGCCAGTTTCTTTACAACAACAACACGACAAGATCGTTCAACTTTGAGTGAAAACAAATGCCCTATGCGAAGATTACATCGTCTGCTTTATCATAAATACTATTCAGCGATGGTCAGATATTTACCAGTCCATTCCAAGGAGAGTTAGACGTCTTTGGGGGCTTATTCATTCCCACGTGTCAAACTTTCCCAGCTATTTTTTTTTCGCCACACAGCGCAATTCGGAAACCTCCACATACATTTAGTATGATTACAGGCTTTAGGGTTACCGACGGCATGACCCCGATAACAGTTCGGGAAACGGACATGAATAATTAGCGGTCGGCAAACCGAAGTTTAACTGAGCGGTACCGAATCACACGGAAATGACCGAAGATGCCGACCTATTTTTTCTGGTATTCCCCATTTCCCGATTGTTTGTCCGCAGTATCTTTCGATTATAAATTAAGAAATTACGAAGTATTGGCCTTTGGAGACTTCAGTTTTTTTCCCAAAATTTCAGTTTTTCCCTTCTAAAACACTCAGACTTCAGTTTTTTGGTGGCAAAATTGAGTTTTTACGGGAGTTTTGACACCGAATACCGGTGTCAAAACACGACGTGTATGAAACCCTGTATATGTATTTGTATCGATTACTAGCCATGTAATGAATACAATACATAGGAATATCTGATTTTCACCCCTCGGCCTCGGCCAAAATTTGGCCGAAGGGTATTGTCGTCGTCATGTACGTCCGTCCATCTGTCCGCCTGTCGTACCGTACGTCCGTCCGTCTGTCCGTCACACCTTTCTCGTTACCAAGATATCTTCAGAACGATTTATTCTAGGCACACCAAACTTGCAGTGCACATCAGTATGCTCGTGACCCAGAACCCTATTGAATCTGGACCTGATTGGTTGGAAACTTTGGCGGCCATCTTTAATTTATGCGAAACCATCACAGCTTTCTTGTTACCAAGATATCTTAAGAATGATTTACCCTAGGCACCCCAAACTTGCACGGCACATCCATATGCTCATGACCCAGAACCCTATTGAGTCTGGACCTGATTGGTTGGAAACTTTGGCGGCCATATTTAATTTATGCAAAATCATTAATCTTGTGTATCTTAGGTACCATTTCTCTGTTCAGTGTGAAACTTGGTATAGATCATCGATGCATCAAGAAACTTCAAAGGAATGACCAAACCAGTTTCCCTGATTCGGTGAAAACCTTGGCGGCCATCTTTAATTTATGCAAAATCTTCAATGATATATATCTCTGATACCATTCAAGTGTTCTATACGAAACTTGGTATACAGCATCGATGTATCAAGAGATCTGCAATGTATAGCCACATCAGTTCCTCTGAGTGGCGGGAAGGATGGGCGGCCATCTTTAATTTATGCGAAATCATTAATGATCTCTACCTCTGATACTGTTCGAGTGCTCGATGTAAAATTTGGTATATATCATCGATTCATCAATAGACTTACGATAAATGCAGTGCTTCGGATTTAAGAAGCGCGAGAGCGAAAGCGCTCAATCGCGCGCCTGAATCAAAATTTAGAGGCTCTATTTTTCGCGTTTCTTGAATTTATCGTATGGAATAATCTTTATTTACCTCTACTAACTTTCCATGAAAACGCAAGACGTTTCGATCACGAAAATCCGGAAGTGTGCGAGCTCTTCTGGCAAAGGAGTTAAACTTGGTTCGGATTTAACCGAGGACCGAAACGTCCTCGCTTATAATTGGTTAAATTTCTACAGCTGTGTGTAAATACTGACCAATCACAGCGGCGGATACAGCTGTGTGTTGATGTGTCGACGGACATTTTGTTGTTGGCGCGCTCGTCTGATTTTGGGATTTGTTTGATCGATTGTGGCCGGGAATAAGCGAAATGGCTACAAAACTTCAACCAACAGTTAGACTAGAAACATTTAAAAGGCGGAACACTGGTGGTGTTCTATCGTATACGGCCGAAAACGGCATGGTACCGTAACAGAAGTTTGGCGCACACTGCGCAAAACATTGACAAAATTCTCAAAGATCGCAGAATCCGAGGAAAGGCACAGAAAGAAATAAAGGGATAACAATAAAACACATCAGGGATAACTGATTTCGCTTACGTTTATTATCAACATTTCATACATGATTGTCAGATAATATTGATGTCGCATTTCATAATGTTAAGAAGTTTGAAAATAATACTAATACTTTTCTTGCAAGAAGAATCATAAAATGGGAATTACTAGTTACATCCCCATTCTCGTAAATAGCTCTTCTAAAAGTTTTTAGAAGGGTTTTTTTTAGAGGAGTGATCGCTCTTCTTGACAAAATTAGAAGAGCGATTTTTAGCTCTTCTGGATTTTTCAAATCCGAAGCACTGTAAATGGCAGTTCTGGCGTTTCTGATTGGGCGGAAACCTTGGTGGCCATCTTTAATTTATGCAAAATCTTTAATGATGTATATCTTTGATACCATTTCAGTGTTCTATATGAAACTTGGTATCCAGCATCGATGTATGAAGAGACTTGCAATGAATAACCACATCAGTTCCTCTGAGTGGCGGGAGGGATGGGCGGCCATCTTTAATTTATGCGAAATCATTAATGATCTATATCTCTGATACCGTTCAAGTGCTCGATGTAAAATTTGGTATACATCATCGATGTATCAATAGACAGTTCTGGGTTTTCTGATTGCGCGGAAACCTTGGTGGCCATCTTTAATTTATGCAAAATCTTTAATGATGTATATCTTTGATACCATTTCAGTGTTCTTTATGAAACTTGGTATACAGAATCCATGTATCAAGAGACTTGAAATGAATAACCACATCAGTTTCTCTGAGTGGTGGGAAGGATGGGCGGCCGTCTTTAATCTCTATCTCTGATAATTTTCAAATGCTCGATGTAAAATTTGGTATACATCGTCAATGCATCAACAGACTTATGTAATGAATACCGGTTTCTCTGATTGGACGGAAACGTTCGAGGCCATTTATAATGGCAAAATTTTTCATAGTCTGTATATTTGTCACTTGACTGCTTGGTGTTCCTGAAGTCTTGCTTCTAATTGAATACATTATGAATGGCTGGTGCCCAGAGCCGAGGGGTTTTCAGATGCGCAGCTTCGTATTTCTTGCTTGATGCTCATTGAATCGAACTTGCTCAGGTCAATATTTCCTCTTTTTGCTGTAAGTAATTTAGACATACAACTTCACTTCCATATGATAAAAAAAAATTGTCTACAGCAGAAAGTGAAAACTACACACCGGTGTATCGCGGAAGACTTTACAACAACAGCACATGTTCAATTATCTGTTTGCCTGACTGTGGCAGGAATTTCGTCCTAACTCGAATTCTCACCACCCAGTGAGTATTGTCTTCAGAATTAGAGATCTACATAAAACTAGAATCCGACTGACACTTCTGGCATTTCAAAAAATTTCCCATCTTTTTCATGTAGATTGACTGAAATGTTCTGTTTTTCGTCATTGTCCCCCGACGCCCGAAGGGCTAGAGGGGGACTATAGGATTCGGTTCCGTCCGTCCGACTTAGTTTCCAGACAATAACTTCTGGAAAACTGAACGGATTCTTTTCAAATTTAGTATGTGGGTACCTCACCTGAACATCTTGCTTGGGATTGATTTTCACGCCGATCCGCATACAGGTGGCGCCACCTGGGGACCAAGGTTAAATTTCTTTTCCGGACAATAACTTTTGAAAAACTGAATGGATTCTTTTAAAATTTGGTGTATGGGTACCTCACCTCAAGATCTCGCTTGGGATTGGTTTTCGCACCGATCCACCTATAGGTGGCGCCACCTGGAGGCCAAGTTAAGAGTTTATTTCCGAAAAATAACTTTTGAAAAACTGAACGGATTTTTTTCAAATTTGGTATGTGAGTACCTTGCCCCAAGATCTCGCTTGGGGATTCGGCATGTAGGTGGCGCCACCTGGGGGCCAAGTTAAAATTTTGTTTCCGAACAATAACTTTTGAAAAACTGAACGGATTATTTTCAAATTTGTTACGTTGGTACCTCTCCTCAAGATCTGACTTGGGATTGTTTTTCATGCCGATCTGCCTATAGGTGGCACCACTTTGGGTCCAAGTTAAAATTTTGCATCCGTCTGACCTAAGTTTCCGGACAATAACTCCTGAAAAACTGAATGGATTCTTCTCAAATTTGGTATGTAGTTACCTCGCCTCAAGATCTCGCTTGGGATTGTTTTTCACACTGATCTGCTTGCAGGTGGCGCCAACTGGGTCTAAGTTAAAATTTTGTTTCCAGGCAGTAACTTTCAAAAAACTGAACGGATTCTTCTTAAATTTTGTATGTGGGTACTTCGCTGCACGATCTCTCTTGGGGTTGTTTTTCATGCTGACCCGCCTATAGGTGGCGCTACCTGCGGCCAAGTTAAAATTTTGTTTTTATACAATATTTTCTGAAATCCTGACCGGATTAGGACAAATTCGGTAATTGTGGGTATCTTGCCACTGGATCTCACTTGGGATTGCTCCGCATGCTGGGTACTGAAAGTTACGGTTCCAAGTCAATTCAATTGTTTCAACGTCGGGGGGACTTGAACCCCTCGGGTTTTCATTGTTGTTGCTGTTTTCCTATGTTGAATTTGTGGGTTTCAAGTCGTGAACATTCGCAGGCGGGTGGTTGGTGGGGCGGTTCCTGTTGCTTCAATGTATTTTGCTGAGAAACAACAGAACTTGATAATGTGATGTCCAGCACTGTAATTGCACTTGTGTTTATTGCACCAATGTAAGCACCCTATCTCTGTCTTGTGAGCTGCCCTCAGTGTTTTATAGGGTGGATGGCGCCGCGGGGTCTCTGATTCCATGTTGCTTCAAAGATTTGCTTCTTTGAAGCAGCAGGAACGCAACTTGACTGGGTGGTGGTGTGTTGGTTCATCACGATATGACTGAAATATTGTTGTAAGCGACGTTGAACTCGACTCGCTCAATCACTCACATTCGAGGTGAAATGACACAACATAACCATATCATGAACGTAAAACGCGTTCTTCATTTATTTCAAGTACTTAATCTAGTAGTCACTGTTCTGAAAATACATCAGGGGTCAAAATGTTCAGGATTTCTCGTGAAAAATTGAGGTCATCCATTACACATGGTGCATGTATCGTGCAGTTTACCTTCAACTAAATTTTTAACCTTAATGGGGTGTTTCAACTTTTTATTTACTCCTGCCAAAAGTCTATTTCCAGAACGGAAACTTGAAAGGAGAAAAAAAAACAAGGAAAAAAGAAACACATGCCTGCACAATATTATAATTTACAGGACCATTTTCTCTTGTGATTATAGTGTTGTATCACAATTAGGTGCACAAGTACATGTAAGTTGCAATATGGCTTCTTTGACTTGCCAAATTCAAACAAGTACGTTTTGTTACTTTCATTATCAAAATGCAACCAGGAATGAGAAGGTTCGCACTCGTTGAACATCACCTTCTCGAGCTGACAAATCCTGATATCACACCTCACAGCATGCAATATCTGTATATTATCATCTATATTCTGTGAGGAATGGGTTTCATCAGCCCAGGGGCATTTTGAATCCCCTCATTCATGATGCAAATATAAAAGTGCTGTCAGCCACAGCAAGTTTGTGTTGTTGTTGTAAGCAAAAGTGCATGTTTGAAATTGTTCCTAGGGAGCTAATGCTGTCATAGCCTGAAGTTATGAGATGAAGGGAGGTCACTCGTGGTGACAGTATTGGTGGAGCAGGAACAAACATCATTCACATAGGATCATTTTACACCGGCATCCACTCAACTTCCCAAGTGGTAGCCGGAATGATGAACAAATATTTCAACAATTCTGTCAAATCCATGACATTGGCAGTTTGTTTTTACGGAAGCCAATTGTTTTGTGATCATCAGGAGGACGACCTGGGCTTAAATTGTACTCGTCAGCAGATATTTTTGGCCGTAAAAACGAGTGAACGACCGAACATTTTGACCCCTGTACATCTTATACAATGCATGTGTAGACAGTAACTGATAGCCAAGGGGTATTGGAGCCCATTGGTCTATTTTTTCCAAAATCAAGTTTGTGTTCATGTGCATCGGCAAAGAGAGCCTGGAGTTACAGAGCATTAAAGGTTTTGGTTGTGTTGAAGTAAAATGTTTTCAACTGGAGTAAAGTATAACCCTATATGGTAAAATGCTCTAATAATTCAGTAAACAGGAAGTGCATTTTTGCTTGACTCAGAACCATTCTTACCTTTCTCCTTTACACTCCGTTAAAAATCGAAACTACAACATGTAGGTCAACTCGGGCATGACCTGCCAGTTGTGGTGCACGTGGAACCAATGAAAACTGGCTTCTTGGTTCAAGCCCGGTCCCCAGAGAGCTAGCCCCTGAGCTAACGGCCTCAATTGTCTGTTGGCTCAGGGCCTAGCTCTCGTGTGCAGGCAGTTTTTGGTGAGAAAAATATCGAAATTGTTTGATAATTCTGTCTCACGAGGCGAAATCCTCACCGTGTGTGGCGAATGTACATTTAAGCTAACAGTTCAGCCGTTTTATTCGACCGGCCGTTGAAACGCATCTTATTTTCATGTGATTTATTCATATGACTGTTCAAAATGTTTAATTTTTCACATGAACTCAGTCACATGAAAGAGCACATGATCTTGAAGATGTTCCGCAGGAACTGAAATAAATTCGGCATGGTTCATACGGTCATGGAAAATCCTGGAAAAGTCATGGATTTGACAATTGTTTTCCAGGCCTTGAAAAGTCATGGAATTTCGTGTCAAGTCATTGAATTTTGTTGAAGGTCATGGAAAAATAAAATGAAACTTGTAAATATCTGCCAGGTCAATATTTCTCTGTATTTTTTTTGCCGAAAACGTGATTTTCCTGGACCCGCGAACTTCATTTCGTCGAATGTCTCGTGTTGTCAGTGAAATTGCCAGAATCTTCCATCAGCAAGGTTAGAAATTCAGAAAATTGATCACATGCACAGTGTTGATTTACTTGGTAATCAGAATATCAAAATTATGACAAAGTTCTCATTCCCTGGATGAACCAATTTCTGAAAATAGACAACCTGTTTTTATGAGTTTATTATTACAATTAAATTGACCAAAAACTGATGATATAACAAAATTTGGGGATATTGGAACCAAATTTTGAATGCAAATCTTCTGAGAAATACTAAGGCCAAGCTGAAGAGGAAGTTAGAGTATTGGTATTGCTCAAGGACTCGAGGTATTTCTGTTTGTCCTATACAGATATGTTAACTTTGTGTTTATTCTTTTGGCATTAGTACTGTGGTGTCCTGGCTCCCCTTGTATTTCTTCAAATTTTAAATCAGTTTACTTTAGTCCATGACATTGCAAGTGAACTGCCCCACCGTTTCGTCTGCCGACAGGTCGGCTACACGAAGGGACGTCACTCTTGTGACACAACGTCACAACTCGACATCTGTAGACTACTGCATGTTTTGATCCAAAGGAGATAATCAGGATTCAAACACTTTCAAAGTTTCAACATTACTGCACAGACCGGATCTCTTCAGTATTAAGTTTTGTACCATCTTACTATTTTCGAGCATGGTATCTTAAAAGAGATAACTCAACTAGCCCAGTAAACAGAACAGAATTAGCATTCGTTCCTAATTATAAAATCTTAAGTATGTTTCATAGCTCATGCGAAAGTGTCAAAGACATCTGTCTTCGCTTCCAGTACCCAATGATGACACGTGCGGGGAAAAAAATACCACAAATCGAAGATGAAGGATCCTCTGGACATCCATTTTCAGACTAACTTTGCTCATTTCACTTGTACTATAACAACCGGGGCGACATCAAGTATAGTTTCTAGAAATCTTGAAACTCCTGAAACTTAGAAAGATAATATCTTGGTGTTTTTCACTCAAATTCGAAATTTTGCAAACAAAATTACAAATCATTTGTTTGTTCTTAGGGCTATTCCAGAAAAAAAGGTATGGGGGGGGCGGATGGCAGAATTTTTTACTACCCACCACCCATAGAAATGAATTTACTGCCACAACAAGGACCCACAGAATTCAATTATCTATGCATCCCACCACCCATAGAAAGAAAAAAAAAAACCGAAACAAAAAATTTCCCCTCCGCATTGAAGTATTAACATCATTTACATCTCTCCTTGGGCCACTTTTTTCGATTTTTTGCGTTTTGGTTCATCATCATCATCATTTGCTGCTGATGCTGCCAGATCAACAGGTTCGGAGTTATTCACTGTGACCGTGCCAACAGTGTCAACTGCTTTTTTGAAGCATAAAAAAGGTCCCAGTTTTTTTCAAACACTTCGTCGCGGAGAAATCAAAGTTCTTCATCATTCAGATTTTTGAGTTGATCCATAACGTTGAAACCACTGCTTTGAAAATTATCTACGTATGCCGCTAAATTGAATGAATTTAACAAAATTCTGATGGATTCCATAATGAATTTGATGCTCAACAGTCATGCCAGTCAAACGGACTGTCAGCAAGGTCGGAAGAAAAGGTTGGACACCATTACATTTCGTCTAAATTTGATATGATCATCATCAGGATAAAGAGGTGAAGGAAGTATCATATTGCATTTACCATGTTAATGAAAATGACAGATTTGATAACGAGAAAATTGAGGACCAAGATTGTGAGAATAATAGGTATGTACAATCAATTGGTACTGAACTGTGCTACTTAAAATAAACATTAAAGAAAATTTTTGGCATGTATTCATGATTGCAGAATGACCACATCCTCATGGTAGGCTACATGCTATTAAGAAAAATAATTGAAATGATCACAAAATATTCTTTAAAATTGAAGAATGTAGTTGAAACTCCCCAGATTTATCAAATCAATTTCCAAATGCAGTGAGTACTGACTTCTTCAGATCATAAGGTCATAAGCATACCTACATTACTAACAGCTTGAAAAAAAAAGAGAAAAAAAAACAAAACAAAAACAGAGGTATAAAATGGTTGCTGTGTTCATAAATCCCACCAGGATCTCACTCACATCGATCTTATTGATTCATTTAAAAAATCAGTGGAAAAACAATTTATACTTTATTCTGAAACATTTGTTGTTTTTAAATCACAAATTTTGCTGTCTTCAAATCAGCATCAACCAGACTCCCAGTTTGATTTCAGCTGGATGTATCAGAGAAACCCACAAAAAAATCGTTTGCACAGGCTCACATGGCTGAACTGGCAAGGAGCACTGCAAATCCATTTCTAGTATGGTCCATAGATTCAATAATGGGGCATATCCTTGTCAAATTAAAAAAATTGAATCCTTTATTACATTTTGTACAACACTCAACTTGTTGGCCATCCAGCATTATGTTTCATCAAGTATAAAACAATTACTTGGCTCAGATCGCGATTGGAATCAAGCTGAAGTAAAACTGGAAATCCCCTTGTGGAATGTGACCTTTGTTACCTTCTCACAAAGAAGAGCTTCTTCGGGAACCCTTCTTTTTCTTTATTCTGTGCATTTTGAAAGGGGTGTCAAAGGTTCCCGATATACGAAGAGTGATGTCACCACAAATTTTCCCGCCTTTTTAGCGAAGAGACAAAGAGCAACAACAACTTGCAAACAAAGAATGAAATTGCCGTTTTTAGGATTGTTCGGGATTTTAAAGTCAAGCAGAGGGATGGGTCTCTCTGAATAAAGCTAGGTAGGGGTGTGATTGACACCATTGCTTTTATTTACCCACCACCCATAGAATCTATTTCTTTATTGAGCCTACCACCCACAGAATTGGATTTCATTTTAACACGACCACCCATAGAAAAAAAAAAGACTTGTCATCCGCCCCCCCCATGCCTTTTTTTCTGGAATAGCCCTTAGTAACAATGGACAAAAAGATCCTCTTGTCATTAGCTTACAATTATCGGACAATGGTGGGCGCCAAGATCCTTCAGGATCTCTCGTTATTTACTCCTACCAAAAGTCTATTTCCAGAACGGAAACTTGAAAGGAGAAAAAAAAACAACAAAAAAAACAAGGAAAAAAGAAACACATGCCTGCACAATATTATAATTTACAGGACCATTTTCTCTTGGGATTATAGTATTGTATCACAATTAGGTGCACAAGTAAGTTGCAATATGGCTTCTTTGACTTGTCAAATTCAAACAAAACTCAAAGTACTTTTTGTTACTTTCATTATCAAAATGCACCCAGGAATGAGGATCTATTTTTGTCTCCATGAATCTTGAAAGCTATAAACTTTCACTGAAGCATCTGTCGGTTTGTACATCACTCCCACTCGATTCTACACATGATTCTGTATGGTTGTCGTTGTTCTACATCAACTTCATCTGGCGTGGAAATTCATCTGGTGTTTGACATGTTTGATTATCATCTATATTCTGTGAGGAATGGGTTTCATCAGCCCAGGGGCATTTTGAATCCCCTCAAAACCCCGAAAACGATTTTATACTTTACATTCATGATGCAAATATAAAAGTGCTGTCAGCCACAGCAAGTTTGTGTTGTTGTTGTAAGCAAAAGTGCATGTTTGAAATTGTTCCTAGGGAGCTAATGCTGCCATAGCCTGAAGTTACTCGTGGTGACAGTATTGGTGGAGCAGGAACAAACATCATCCACATAGGATCATTTTACACCGGCATCCACTCAACTTCCCAAGTGGTAGCCGGAATGATGAACAAATATTTCAACAATTCTGTCAAATCCATGACATTGACAGTTTGTTTTTACGGAAGCCAATTTTTTTGTGATCATCAGGAGGACGACCTGGGCTTAAATTGTACTCATCAGCAGATATTTTTGGCCGTAAAAACGAGTGAACGACCGAACATTTTGACCCCTGTACATTACCTGGAGTTACAGAGCATTAAAGGTTTTGGTTGTGTTGAAGTAAAATGTTTTCAACTGGAGTAAAGTATAACCCTATATGGTAAAATGCTCTAATAATTCAATAAACAGGAAGTGCATTTTTGCTTGACTGAGAACCATTCTTACCTTTCTCCTTTTACACTCCATTAAAAATCGAAACTACAACATGTAGGTCAAC
Source organism: Hanleya hanleyi (assembly GCA_036873755.1). Taxonomy (NCBI): domain Eukaryota; kingdom Metazoa; phylum Mollusca; class Polyplacophora; order Lepidopleurida; family Hanleyidae; genus Hanleya; species Hanleya hanleyi. Next base: position 35,519 of record JAVTVY010038206.1, on the reverse strand, counting down.
TCGGGCATGACCTGCCAGTTGTGGTGCACGTGGAACCAATGAAAACTGGCTTCTTGGTTCAAGCCCGGTCCCCAGAGAGCTAGCCCCTGAGCTAACGGCCTCAATTGTCTGTTGGCTCAGGGCCTAGCTCTCGTGTGCAGGCAGTTTTTGGTGAGAAAAATATCGAAATTGTTTGATAATTCTGTCTGACGAGGCGAAATCCTCACCGTGTGTGGCGAATGTACATTTAAGCTAACAGTTCAGCCGTTTTATTCGACCGGCCGTTGAAACGCATCTTATTTTCATGTGATTTATTCATATGACTGTTCAAAATGTTTAATTTTTCACGTGAAGTCGGTCACATGAAAGAGCACATGATCTTGAAGATGTTCTGCAGGAACTGAAATAAATTCGGCATGGTTCATACGGTCATGGAAAATCCTGGAAAAGTCATGGATTTGACCATTGTTTTCCAGGCCTTGAAAAGTCATGGAATTTCGTGTCAAGTCATTGAATTTTGTTGGAGGTCATGGAAAAATAAAATGAAACCTGTAAATGTCCGCCAGGTCAATATTTCTCTGTATTTTTTTTGCCGAAAACGTGATTTTCCTGGACCCGCGAACTTCATTTCGTCGAATGTCTCGTGTTGTCAGTGAAATTGCCAGAATCTTCCATCAGCAAGGTTAGAAATTCAGAAAATTGATCACATGCACAGTGTGGACCCAAACATTTGAATTTTTACATGCAAAATTTTTTTTTACTGAATTGAAATCTCAATAACCACTGTACAAAACCTCTCCTGCTTCCACGAATTCTGGAACCTATAAATTTCCCCAGATGGTTTCTCTTCAGTGCTAGTACTTCGCAGAGATTCCTTCGTTGTTGTTGTTGTTAGCACATGTTGATCTAATGTTTGCCTTTCTGTGTCAACGGCGTCTTCCTTAATGACAACGTCGGTGCCACTGTCTGCAACGTCAAATTCGTTGATTAGATTGTTTTGCAGCAGCGAAGAATGATGTAATACTTCACTGATTTCGTTTCATTTCGATACTGTCAGTGAAGGTTGTGATGCAAAGCTTTGGCAGTCGCATTTGTGAGCTGTCTGGTATTAGACGTGAGAACTGTTGAGTCCCCACTATTTTACCCGTGGGATGTTATACACGGTAACCACTCCACATTTGTTAATTTCACCCCGGGTCATTTTTATGTAGCCGTAATTTCGTGATATCGCGAAAGTTAAGATGGAGTTGCCTTCAATTTCGTTCATGGGAGGACGTTTGTCATTTCGTGACAGGACACATGATTAAATTGACGTACTTGGCAGAAAAAAATAATACAAGGTCAGTTCTCACTGTTGAAAGAAGTTATTTATCGAATACAGAACTGGATACTGATTTTTGGTAATAATGAACTACGTGCACGTTGTGCACCCACACAAAATAAACACATGCACCACCAAAATTTTACGTGCATTCGAACCATGATCAGGGGAGATAACTGGTCTTGGAATTCCCCTAAACTCCCAGGATGCATTTGTGAGGAAATGGCACACAGATCCTGAAGTGGGAAGGATGGAAAACGCGACCGTGTGAAACAATGCCAGGAAAGTGCTCCTTTCGACCATCGTGGCTGTGTAACGAGAATTATCGGCAGTGGCTCGAACGTGGGAAGACCCCTTGCGAGGCCGGCTGCAAGGTTTGCCGGAAAAGCTTTGATATTTCTAACATGGGTGAGGCAGCTGTCAAAAGCCACATGGGCAGCAAGAAGCATGCGGTTGCAATGAAGAACGTATCGATGACGTTGTCAGTATTCAAGAGAACCATTACAACCAGTGATAAAGATGACAGTGTAGCATATTTTTTCTTTGAAATTGTACATCGTTTAGTCAAGTCTCGCTCCGACACAGGTATCCTCTTCAATTTTCATGATGCAGCCATTGTCCATGGAGAATTTCTGATCTAATTTGTCAGGTAAAGGTCATGGAAAAGTCATGAAATTTGTCCAAAAAAGTCATAAAAGTCATGAAATTTCATAACTGTGAAAGAGTAAGAACCCTGTTCGGTGAACTCTTTGCTCAACGTGTACGCTGAAAGCACACGAGAGCTAGCCCCTGAGCTAACAGGCAATCGAGGCCATTTGCTCAGGGGATAGCTCTCATATGTGCCAAATCATGTTCCAAACTACCATACATGTATATGGGCAAGTGCAAGTATTCTCAGACCGTCGCGACATAGTGAAAATGGAGGAATAACGGTTTGATTTTGCCAATTACATTTTTACGTGATCAAATTTATTAGAATGGAATGTTTACAAAATGATACCAATAACAGGACCTTATGTATGTAGTTTAGAGTAACAGTTAAAAATTTAGGGGAGATTGGATGTTCATATGGTGCTCGACTTGATAAAGCATTTATTATAGCCAATGAATTGAACTTCGAACTAGCATAAAATCATTTCCAGGGCAATAGTTTTGGGGGGGTTTTTTTTTGTTTGAAAAATATCTATTTGAGAATATGAAAATTCAAAGTAGTTTTGATAAGAACTGTTGATTCCATTTGATTTAAATTCAAATAATCTAGATTTACTTGGTAATCAGAATATCAAAATTATGACAAAGTTCTCATTCCCTGGATGAACCAATTTCTGAAAATAGACAACCTGTTTTTATGAGTTTATTATTACAATTAAATTGATCAAAAACTGATGATATAACAAAATTTGGGGATATTGGAACCAAATTTTGAATGCAAATCTTCTGAGAAATACTAAGGCCAAGCTGAAGAGGAAGTTAGAGTATTGGTATTGTTCAAGGACTCGAGGTATTTCTGTTTGTCCTATACAGACATGTTAACTTTGTGTTTATTCTTTTGGCATTAGTACTGTGGTGTCCTGGCTCCCCTCTGGCTGTTTAATGTTCACCCCTGCTGGGCATGCTCAGTGTGTGGTCTTGTCTACCAGTTAATTGAGGATGTGTAGAACAGTCACATTCCACTAAGTGATTTCCACCTTGTTCAACCATGTGTAGGCATAGCTTTAATTCATGGCCTCCTAAATATATGCTATGTGGATATTCTACCTGTGATTGATGCTGTCTGCCCCAATAATACAGGTCCCACTGTCCTCTAGTCGGATGGGCCTTCGTGAAATATACATTACCCAGTCAAGTGGAGCCCATTTCACATTTAATTAGCCTAATTGTGCGGGTTCACACCAGACCTGTTAATTAAGGAACTAACTTCTGGCCCATTTCTATTCAAGAGTATACCTGTATCATCCGGATTTTGAATTTGTTGGTTGATTACTTTGTAGAATTTTACATTCATATGGTTAATTCACTTCCAGCCTGAAGGCAGCTCTATGGCACATTGCATACATAATGATTACTGTAACTTCGCGTAGGTGGTCTGGCCTGAATTTCTTCCACACTTCCAGGTATGGATGTGGTTAATGTTACAGGGATAATTGGCATAGATCTTCTTTTCTTCCTATGAGAATGTAGTATCTATCTGTGTAATTATGTAACTTGTACTTGTGTTGATTGAAAGTACACAAGCTTCAACACAAGCTTGTTACCAGGATTGCCACAGTCATGAAAAACCTGTTGATCCTGAATAAATGTTCAAGTCATAATTGACATGAAAGGTCTTGAATTTAAGTCATGGATATTCTCTCCCTATTCTTTCTTCAGACCGGGTATGGTTATAAATACAAAATCGAAACATTGTTTTTGTTTTTACCCCTCGGCCAATTTTGGCCATGGGGTATTGTCGTCGTCTTGTACGTCCGTCTGTCCGTACGTCCGTACGTGAGCGAGATAGCCGGAGAACGGATCCACTGAAGAATTCCAAATTTGGTATGCTTATTTACCTAGTCAAGGACCAGAAGCCTATTTAACTCTTTCCCCCATATAAGCGGGTTTTGACGGATGTTCGCCTAACCCATGAAGACGGATTTTGACGGATGTTCGCCAAACCCATGAAGACGGATTTTGACGTGTCACTGAGTTCCCATGTTATGGATTACTTTGCAATTTTTTCGCGTTTACTTTGAGTGAAACATTATTAAAACTATACATTTTCAGAAAGCCAAAATTTAAATAAATCTGACTAGTATACGGTTGGTTGGTTTTGTAATACGGGTAAAATGAAATCAGGAGAGGAAGAAAAATAATTGACGGAAAATGCGCGATTCAACACCAAATGAGTTTGGTATGATCTAAGATAAACGTTCGAGAAATAGTAAAATCTGCTTCCAAATTCCTGAATATTTCACGTAACGCGAGCATAAACTACCAAAGTATCTAACCTTGATGACTAGCTCGTCAAATCTGCCCATCTGAGTTTATTATAAACATTTCCCGAGACCTGTTGATCTCCCGTTTTAAAATTTATCCGCCATTCTTTGGCCCCGCTGTGTTTCGTGGCGGTTTCGTGGACCCGTGGCCATGGCGACCACGCGCAAAAAACCGACTGCACCAATCACGCGGGGCCTCTGATAAGGTCGCTCAAGGTCGCTCAACCATGGGCCAATGAGTGATGCTGTTTTACTTCACCTTGTTACCAGCCTTCGTTCTCCTTTAAGGAAGTATATGGGACTTTTTCAGTTATAGCTGGTTCTATACCTGCCATCTCATGATGTAACTGCGAAATCCCGAATGTACGGAAAATAAGCTTTACAATGGTATACGATAATACAGGAATTGCAGCAGAACAACAACAACAGAACGCTGCAAAATGCAGCTAAAATGCGACAATTTCTTCGCTTTTTTCGTGATTTCCAACAGATGGAAAGCAAACACAAAACATTTTTTCGCAAGATTACTTATTTTTAGATTAAACGTTGCTGATATTGATATAAAACGTGAACAAATTACGTAGAATGGGCCTGTGGGAGACCATTGGTAAATAGTTTTCCACATGACATGGGACATAAAACGGGATATTTTACATAGCTGGAAACGTGTGAAAATTGAAATCAGTCCATGGGTTAAAGAGCTACGCCATTACAAATCTGTTATGGGTCAGAGAGAGAAAATTCCCCACAAGTCTATGGGGGAAAGAGTTAATTGGGACCTGATTGGGTGAAAACCTTGGCGGCCATCTTTAATTTTATGCGAAATGGATAATGATCCATATCTCAGAAACCATTCAACTGTTCAATACGAAAGTTGGTATACATCATCGATACATCAAGCAACTTTCAATGAATTACCAAACCGGCTTTTCTGATTAGCTGGAAATCCTGGAGGCCATCTTTAATTTATGCGAAATCGATAATGATACATATCTCTTGTTACCATTCAGTTGTTTTATATGAAAGTTGGTATACATCATCGATACATCCAGATACTTTGAATCGGGACCTGATTGACCGAAAACCTTGGTGGCCATCTTTAATTTATGCAAAAACTTTAATGATATATATCTCTGATCCAATTTAAGTGTTCTATACCAAACTTGGTATACAGCATCGATGTATCAACTGACTTGCAATGAATAACCACATCAGTTCCTCTGAGTGGGGGGAAGGATGGGCGGCCATCTTTAATTTATGCAAAATCAATAATGATCTCGTTCTCTGGCGTTCCAAGTGCTCGATGTAAAATTTGGTATACATCATCGATGCATCAAGAGACTTACGACAAATGACAGTTCTGGTTTCTCTGATTGGGCGGAAACCTTGGTGGCCATCTTTAATTTATGCAAAATCTTTAATGATGTATATCTCTGATACCATTTCAGTGTTCTATACGAAACTTGGTATACAGCATCAATGTATCAAGAGACTTTCAATGAATAACCACATCAGTTTCTCTGAGTGGTGGGAAGGATGGGCGGCCATCTTTAATTTATGCAAAATCATTAATGATCTCTATCTCTGATACCGTTCAAATGCTCGATGTAAAATTTGGTATACATCATTGATGCATCAATGAATTTATGTAATGAATACCGGTTTCTCTGATTGGGCGGAAATCTTAGGGGTCATTTCTAATTGGAAAATTTTTGATAATCTGTATATTTGTGACTTGACTGCTTGGTGTTCCTGACATCTTGGTTCAAATTGAATACATTTTGAATGTACCCAGAGCCGAGGGGTTTTTTGATGCGCAGCTTCGTATTTTGAATTGGTTTTCGTGAAGTTTTGTCAGATTCCACATATTGCTTTGATTATGACAGAAGTCATGAGAAATAGTCAGAGACGCATTTGGTCATGAAAAATTCATGCATACATGTATCTATACTTTGTGTGCTGTGGCAATTACTCTGACATGCAATATATTTGTGCCCAATTAAACTTGACATGAGGACTTGCTGTAATAGTTATGGACCACCCTGGTGGAGCAAAAATTTCCAAGAACTCAATCATGTCAAATACTAATCAACCTATATAGTATAATAACCTGTAATCTATAATAAGATTGGCAAGTGGGATGGCAGGTCCTGTGATTGCAGACTCCGCCTAAGACTTGAAAAATGGAACTTTTTGCTTCCTCGCTTGGTGCTCAGCATTAAGAGGATAAATGAAGAATTGTTTCGCCTGGTGTGACCCTCAGGGCTTTATATTACGCTAATTTGGGCACACCCTCTATTAGATTACGCTAATGTGCCCAAATTAATAATACATGTAAGATAGATTAATAACAGGATGCAAATTGCTGAAAAAGTTAAAAAAGTAACCAGTTATCAATTTCCTGTTGAATACTTGCCAACAAACTACATATTTTGTACATTTTATTCTTTCTCTCCCCAAATTTCATATAATTTGGGCATATTTAATTTGGGCACATCATTAAAAGGTGTGAACAACATGTAATATAAAGCCCTGTGTGTGGGTAATGTGACTGGGTGAAGTATCTTGTCTTCCTCCTCCACCTCTATAACTAGTCGTCACCATGAGTGAAATAACCTTGAGTGTGACATTAAACCAAACAATCCTGTTCCACTTGTCTGTCTATGGCATGTTGCATCAGTGCAGGGATAGGAATTTACACCTGTCCACCTGGTACTTTTTGCATGAGATAGGCAAAGGAATAAGTAACCTGTCTCAAGGGACAGGTAGCCAAACTGGAAAAAAAAGTCATGGTTAATTTTTTTTTTTTTTTTGCTCAAAAAAGTTCAAACTGAATGTAGGGAACTGTCAACAGATTGATTAACCCTCTCTGTACCGTATCGGTAAAATAGTGCCGATAGAAAAAAAGTTCAAATTTTTAGACAAATATTGTCATATTACATCTTGTTGGAAGCTTGGAGTATCATCGTCTTCGAAATTATGAAGAAGATAAGTATATCTTCGCTTCATTTGAGTTCAAGACAGTGTTGTTACCAGTTTCTAACTGTTAAAACTACCGGTACAGAGGGAGTTAATGCATTATTAATCAGACAAATTAAACTAGTCGGGCCTCTGTGTACTGGAAGATTTTTCTTCTTTATGTACCATTATTATTATTTTGTTATAGTATCATCAGCGTTCTCTGGCTACTGTTGGGAGGAGACGGATAGAAATCAACATTCCTACCCCTTGACGATGAGACAGCAATATAAAATGGTAGCATTGGGACTGCTCTGTCACATGTGGGCACACCATCATGATATGACTGAGAAATTGTTGAAAGTGACCTTAAATTGTTTTACTCGCTCTGATAAATTTGATCACCCCTTGAATTGAAACAATTTTCATCATGGTTGTTGTTTTATTATAGTTCCTTGACAGAAGGATCACCCCAATATTCCTTGACAGAAGGATCACCCCAATATTCCTTGACAGAAGGATCACCCCAATATTCCTTGACAGAAGGATCACCCCAATATTCCTTGACAGAAGGATCACCCCAATATTCCTTGACAGAAGGATGACCCCAATATTCCTTGACAGAAGGATCACCCCAATATTCCTTGACAGAAGGATCACCCCAATATTCCTTGACAGAAGGATCACCCCAATATTCCTTGACAGAAGGATCACCCCAATATTCCTTGACAGAAGGATCACCCCAATATTTTGGGGGTGAGAAAATTATTAGATGGTTTACCATACTTCAGAATCCCGATAATGTTAACTATTTTCATGGCAACTGAACTCTGACAAATTACGGGTGAACATAGTGGTGAATATATAGTTTCGGCTGAAGGGTTGGCAAAATATTTTCACTACCTGTTGTTCCACTTAGTGTGCTGTAATAATATATGCAGACCACCAACATATACACTTGTATTATCATATCATGATGAAACACTGTAAAAGTTATCATAATACATCTAACAGGTCCATAACCAAGTGCTAATTCCCCCCTTCTCCCTTTTTGGATTTTTATGCCCCCCCCCCTCTAACTAGAGGGGGGGGCATATAGCGATCGCTTTGTCCGTCCGTCTGTCCGTCCGAATTTCTTGTCCGCGCAATATCTCGGTTAATATTTGATGGACAGGATTGAAACTTGCATGGAATGTGGCCAGTGCCTCGTAGTTGTGCAGCGTAGAGTTTTTTCCGAGTTCCGGTATAATTTTCAAGAGTTATGGCCCTTTTTCTGAAATCTCTGTGAATGGGACTTGTCCGGGCTGGATCTTGGTTAATATTGTATGGAGAAGTATGAAATTTGCATGATATGGGGTCATTGACCCACAGTTGTGCAGCGTAAAGTTTCTCCACGTTTCGCTTATATTTTCAAGAGTTATGGCCCTTTGTTCCTGATTTCTCCGTGAATTGGGACTTGTCCGGGCTGGATCTCAGTTAATATTGTATGGACAATTATGAAACTTGCAGGATGTGTGGTCAGTGCCCTGTAGTTGTGCAGCGTGAAGTTTCTCCGAGTTTCGCGTATATTTTCAAGAGTTATGGCCCTTTTTTCTTCAAATCTTTGTGAATTGAAACTTGTCCGGGCTGGATCTCGGTTAATATTGTATGGACAATTATGAAATATGCAGGATATGTGGTCAGTGCCCTGTAGTTGTGCAGCGTGAAGTTTCTCCACATTTTGCTTATATTTTCAAGAGTTATGGCCCTTTTTTCTTCAAATCTTTGTGAATTGGGATTTGTAGGGCTCGATCTCGGTAAATATTGTATGAACAAGTACGAAATTTGCATGATATGTGGTCAGTGACCCATAGATGTGCAGCGTGAAGTTCTCTGTTTTCGGTTATATTTTCAAGAGTTATGGCCCTTTGTTTAAACCTAAGTGAATGGGATATATTTATTTGTCCAAGCTGGATCTCGGTCCATAACCGATTTGAACCAGGAAAATGGCTATATTATATGTTATTCTACATTCCAAAGCAAACAACATAGGTCCTGAAGTATGAAATTGCCCCAAAAACAGTGAATTGGGTGCAAAACTCAAAGTTCACTGATCGCTTCATAATTTCACCACAATATACTCCCAAGGAATGTAGGTCTCATGACCAGGTCACATTTTCGGATTTGGCGAAAGCCCTGGCGACCAGCTTGCATCGAAGCATCGTATTATCACTTGTTGCTTGATACTTGGAATATGTATTATGTGAGGTATGGCAAAAAAGTGACTGAAACAGATTTATAATTATCCAAATTAGGCCTCCACCAACCAATAAAGAACAGAACAATGGCGGGGCAGTGTCGGATTAAAGTGGAAGGGGGGGCATACAATTGAGCAATCTCTGATTGCTTCCTTCCTGTGTTTTTTGTTGTTTTTTTTTTGTTGGGATTTTTTCCCCCCATACAAATGCCCCTTAGTCTTACACTGCAAACGCCTTATGTATCTGTATCCTTCGACGTGACCGCAAACCAAACCACCCCTCAAGATATCCTGGCTACAGGCCTGTGTAAGCCCTATATCACATTGAAATTTTTGATAGAAGATATTTCTCTCTCCCCCTCCCCCCCCCCCAGGTTGGTTCATCTTCCAGTTGTTTTGGGGTTTTTATTTTTTTTTCGTGGGAGGTGGAGGGAGGGGGCGGGTTGTTCCCCATGGTTACCAGCAAGTTGCAAATTCTTCTGTTTGCTTTCATTTTGTTCCCTGTTATACGTTTTGATTGTTGTGGTCAGTGCAAGTATTTGTATGGAAAGCAGACTGTGGAAATCAACTCTCCTACATTTGACCCTCGCGCATCTGGACATTTTGGTGAAATCATTTTTTTTTTTAACCAACAATAATTCAAAATTGTGTCAGTTTGCAGAAAAATGGAGTTTGGAAGTTCAAAAATGCCCTGGATTGGGTTAAACAGTACTGGTACAGATTTTTAAGTTTCACGATCTACGTATGAAATGTTTTAATATGAAACATTTAATGAATTGTCTAGAATATTTTACTTTTCAGGGACTCGTCATCTCACAGTGATTGCCAAATTTTAAGTTGAGAGGTCTGGGGAAATCCATGTCAGATGTCTTTTTCTGCAAGAAACAGGTGTTCTGATTCTGCCATAAATATAGTAAATTAGGGATGGGATACACTGTACCATGTTTAAATTCATAGGTTGTCTTGATCCTTTTACATCAATTGTTTATCAGGACAAAATGTTGATGTAGATTCAGAAATCATTGGAACTGATAAAAAATTAATATAGAACTTCATTACAACTCGGAATAGTGTCGCACATGTGCATGGAACCCCTCCTCCCTGCCCACAACTCCATCATCACCACTCTTGAAACATTGCAAACACTTTCTGGAAAATATTCCCACCTCTATCCTCTAAACATCAGCTGGAAACAATTGAGAAGGAAAATCTCTGTTTAGACTGGTTAGTCTGTATGTAAACATGGTAAACAGGCAGTTACTTCCCCTTGGCCATTTGTTTGAGATATTATAAACTGTGGGAAGACCAGCCAAGTTTTATTGCTTTTGGCAGAATGTGTCAATAGGTTATGATGGGGAGAAAGCAATCTCGAGCCAGGCACTGTTTGCCAGCCTCCCTCGCTACCAGGTGCTATGGTGTAAATAGCCACACACATTGAACCTTCAGTGATTACATAGATGTCTGCACTGTGTGATGTTTGGGACTGGGTTGACCCATGGAGCCCATTCCACTTTGGGCTGGTGTTAACTGAGGGCATTGAATTAAGTTAATTACACAAAATACATATTCACACCCTCTCAGAATCATAAATCAGTTCTGTAACAGAAGTTGCAGGTACTGTAGGATCTAGATAAATGTACATATATGTATAACCATGTTGAACAGGGCAACACAAGGTACGATAGTCCTATTGCCCATGGTACCATGATGGGATTGTCCATGATCAATCCAAACAAAATTCTGATAAGGGTATGGGAAAATGTTGTTCGTCTGGTTCATGACGTCATTATCATCAAGTTAGACCTGATTGAGACCTAGATTTCAAGTTTAAAATGGTGATTGCAGCCAGCCAGTGACATTTCCAAAGAAATGCGAACTTATGAATGGGCTCCTGATCTGTAACGTCTCCTACTCGACTGTCGAGTAAAATTAAAGGTGCAGTCAAACTAGCCATGTATGTACATCCTACCTAACCCCACTTGTACTGGTCACGGTACGGCGCATCACGTTGGGCACACCAGTTCTCGTCGGATCACCGAAGTTAAGCAGCATTGAGCTAGGTCAATAGTAATGGTCGGGCGCTGTACTGACTGGCCTGATCAGTGTCCAGGATAATAGGAACTGTGGACACTCTCGTGTTCTGGCACATGTACAGTGTCCGCCAGACTGGTGAGCCAGAAATGTAACCAGTCCCCAAATATTTTTACTAGTCCGTTAATATTAAATAAAAGATGATCTGGGAACATTTGTCATCATTTCGTTCTCTGTGATGGTTGCTACTAAATAAGAAATTAATAATTGTGCATTTCTTGAGCGCGTGTGAAGATAATCACATACGACAAACCCCGTCGGCCAGACTTTGACGACGACTTTGACTGCACGTGTTGTCGCGAAACACTGCTTCAACAAACGCCATTTCAAGCCAAAACAAAAGTAGATTTCTTTCGAAGTTGATGGAGAATATGTTTAAAATTGTCCTGGTAAACATTATCAGGTCGACTGTAATCATGTTGCTGATTTCTCCATTCCCGACCTGGAAGTGGGTGCTTTATTTGCTGAAAAGATCGTCAACCTGCCGCCATGTATTGCCATGCGCTGCATTACAATCACACTTTACGGTATGCTGACAGTGTTCGTGCCGCTTTACGGTTGTTGTTGTTGTCGCAAAACGCGACCGTGGTCGTGATTTTGTTGGAATTTGCTGAAATTTTTCTTAGACTCGCAGGATTTATTTTTTGACTCGGTCGGGTAACCGAAAACAGACATATTTTTTACAAAGTGTGCGGGGATATCCAGAGAAATAGTTTACACAATGAACTGAGAACTTTTTTGTTACCAGTCCGACGGACTTGTTGTTCAGTCACTCATACCAGTCCGTTTGATTTTTTACCAGTCTCGGACTGACGGACAGGTGCCAAATTCGAACTCTGATGTAGGCACCGTCGTGATATGACTGAAAAAATGTTGAAAATGACATTAAATCCTACTCACTCATCCTTGCACTGGTCACTGCATTGAGAAAACATAATTGTCCAAAAATATGGATAAAATTTTCCATACAAAAAGTTACATGTATACAGGCCTTAAACCAAGAAGAAATCTCATATAAGCAGTCAACCAAGGAAAACATTTTGAACAGGTAGATAGCTGGTGTATTGTCATGCAATATTCACCAATACATTATTATATGGAAAATATACAGTTCATATGTATAAAATTATATCAGTTCACAAGTTCAAAATATCCTGGGTTGAAAGATAGGCAGAATTATAAATTAAAAGTCCTTGATGAGGGGAATGTGATCTGTTTTGTTTTGTTTTATCCCCCTATCTAGCCCCCACAGTGTTCACCACCTTCTCATACCTCCCAGTTAAACCTGACCACCCATCTAGAAGCCTGCCATCTCCAGAAAGAATCATTGGGGAACTAAGTAAAAACAGTCTTTGATGTATAGTTTTATGTGCGGAAGCCAGCAATTACTTGGGCCTGTGTATTTACATACACAACAGCACCCCTTAAAATCAACCAAACAAACCATTAATGTATATATGTGTATGTATGATTCACAAAACCGGTACTGAGGTAGCTGCATTGGCAGTGTAACAGCACCCTGCTTTGCTCTACTATGTATTCTGAGCTACAGCTATTTCACTCCATAGATGAATGCGTAGAGTTGGTGGTATTTGCGTAAATTAGTGGGGTGAAAAAAACAAACAATAAATAGTAATAAAATATATATGTTTCAACTTTAGGGATTTTCCCTCTACAGTGGTTGATTTGAAATATGTACTCACAACAAATAACTGAGCTATTGAGAATTGATGGCAGCAAATTCTTGAACATAATTATTGTTTCCCTAAGCTGGAGGGAGACTTGGGGATACCAGGCATCCATAATTCTGTTATTCCATAATATGTTTGTTGCCCAGGCAATATCTTTTGATAGGATATATTGATTGATATCTAATTTGGGGGGTGGCTTCTTACAGCTTAGAAGAAAGGTATTGCTTGTACACAAGATGCATGAGCAAATATCGCCATTGCTGTCCTCATGGATTTCTCATACATTCAAATGTATGGAATATTGATTGTCTGGTAATATCTTTTGACAGGATGTATGAATTTATTGTAAATTTGGGTAGTACATGTAGCTTCATATAGACGAGAGCAAAGTTGGCAACTGAATGTTGGTATTTCTTTTCATTGAGATGTGTCTTAAATATGGCCGCTGCCGCCATCTTGGATTTTTTATACATGTTCATGGAATGTTTGTTGCCCAGGCAATATCTTGTGACAGGACGTATCAAATGGTTTCCTTTTCAAAAAAATTATGCATTCCTTACCACCAGATGTCACATCAGATTGTATGTTCGCCCATACATGTACATATCTTAATCTACACATAATAATTTCATTTTCATTTACATTTCTCATGGATGATAGTCCCTGGCCCAGTCCCAATTATCACCTTTCAGCAAGGCTCTTCCATTGCCACTGACAATGTAGCATCACTCTCCATGTCTAGGGATTCCATTGAATGTTTTGCCAGCAGAATAATCACCAATCTGGAAAAAAAAATACCGGTATTAAATAAAAAAAAGTAGCCAATTAGCCGCTTATGAGCCCTGTGGGGCTTCCAGGACTGACCTTGGGTTTTGTTCTGCACACCCCAGGTCATGGGATTGATCTGGTGTCGCTGTGCACCTAGGTCACAGAAATGAAGGGCCTCTGCTCCTCAGACAGCCTTGTCGTAAGAGGCGACTAACTGGGGCACTCGTAGAATTTTGGGTTGTAAAAAGAAATGGTATCCAAACGTTGTGATATGACTGGAATATCGTTGAAAGCGATGTTAAATCATTCACATCACTCGCTCACACACTTTTTGAGAGGATGGAATGCAGTGAAATTAGTGAAGTTAAAATTTACATTGAAATCTCCAGTTACGATTAGCTATGGCTTTGTTTCATTATCCCATTTCTGTCTTAATTTGATGGTCCTCTAATGTATGTATTTGCAGGTTCCCCGGAGCTACTGGTGGCCCCAGTCAAGGTCCCAGTCAGGGTGGTCAAGATTCTAATTTTGCTGAGGGAGAGGATGATGACTTGTACAGTTAGACAGGATGACTGGCTATTAACACAAACTGAGGGTCTTCATTTTGTCATCCCAGATCAGCACTGACGTTCTTTGGGTTAAATATTCCTGCATTGCGTATATCAACTGGACACATGGAGTTATCGACGAATGCCATCATTTTTGTGTTACATCGTCAACAAAGTACCAGCTACAATTCCACAAAAAATATATTATTCTCACAAAGAGTACATGTTTCTTTGTGTTCAACATAAAACGATATTATAAATGTAAAAAAAAAAATGCCCTAGCCAAATGTGCAAAAGCACATGTCGGATCATGGCAATATAATTTGTGCTTGTAATATATCTATAGATCTTTAATCTGTGTGACTGTTCACTGTATTTCTGTTCGTCGCCTGGGAAATGCACCCGAACCATTTATTGAATACCATGATATGGGCATATGTAGAATGAAGAGGAGTTTATATAGATGCTTGCAAGCAAAGTGCTCAGACGAAGTGACTGTACTATGATTTCTGCATTCCAAGATAAAATATTTGGTGCACTGAACAATATGATATGGAGTAGATGGTGCACTGAACAATACCATGTTATTAAAGTGCTGAATATTTATTGCTCCTCAGCCTTCTCCCCTTCTAAGATACTGTCATTGTTTCATCGCCTGCTGTACAGAGTTGAAAGAAGATCCACTGATACACGAAATCTGTTTGATGTCATTCGACATGTTGAAGAAATAACCACGAAATATATTATAGCTATGCTCCATGTATTGTAATTATTATTAATGCACAACAAAATGTGATGTGGAAAGGAACAGCTGCACAGGATTATATCACAAAACTGTCAGTGTCATATTCAGCAAGGCTTACTGTTTGCCATCATATTGGTAAATAACTTAAACAATGTTAATGCCTTGTATGCCATATTCTCAGTCGATTAACGATGGCTTCAAAAGCAGGACCGGGTTCAGTTACTCTGGGATTTTCACTGTTTGTAAATTATTGAAGACTAATTCACGGTCTGCCACCATCTATTTTGGGTATGAACTGTGCTACTACTGTTGTGGTGGAAGTGTATTCATTGAAAAGGTCTGCAGATATAACAAGCCATTTTTGACCGATGTATAATGTAACACACTAATGAATACTATAATTGGGAGAATAAAGTTCACATCCTCCACATTCTTGTTTCATTCATTCTTTAACAATATGGAGGATATTATTAGTTAGTTTGTCAGTGACTCAATACAGAAACATAGGAGTTTCAGTACAATTTCTATATTGGGCGAGATGTCAGCCGAGCGCGCAATATATATTTTATTGACCCCATATATTTCTGTATTGGGTCACTGACAAACCGTGTAACGAATTTATCCTGCTGAAGACCCTTTCTGAACATGCTAAAATCCATAGGCAAATCCTGTGAGAAAGGGACTTCTTGTGAACTACTTAGGCCCTACGTTGTTGTTGCTCAATGTTCGGCCTTAATGTTCAGCATAAGTGACATGTCACAAACGGAAAATCAGAACTTCCAGCAAAATCTTGATTCTTCAGAGGCAACTCTAATAAACTGTTTCCTTTTAATTACATGTATGCTGATCCCCAGTAGCAGTTGCGAACCCTCTATTTTGTTCACAGTATTTCCCCTTTGATGAAATGGTGCAGATTTAATGTTTGATTCTGGATTTTTTAAAGAGAAATTTGTCTTAAGTATTTAAATTCCCATTGATTTATGAGTCTTCCAGGATAGTTGGCAGTTGCAAAGAGCATTGTGATTCGGTTGAAAGTGATTCAAATCACAGGTGGAGAGCCAAAAACTTGTAGGCTTTCTAAATTTACTTTGAAGATGTGCACCTCCAGTCCTATTTACGAGATGAGCTATTTATATTTGTCATATTTATCAAGAGTTGTCATTGTTCACCACCTGTTGAAAATGATGGACCTTGACCCATTTTTTTCTGGGTCAAATGATAGTTAAACTATTTCCAAAATTGTTAGCCGAAAAACTTCGGTTGAAGCTGTATCTGGCTAATGGTCAGAAGTCTTTGATCTGATTGACCTTGGCCTATTTTTTCAAGGTCATATAATATTAAAAGATTTAATGTTAGCACAATACCTCTTGTAGGATTATAGCCATGCAAGCTTCTCAATTTCATACCTCGTGCAATTAGCAATGTACAAATAGCTGACTGACGACCTATTTTCTCATGGTCAAATAATACGTTAAATGTAGATTCAATGCTGTTAGCATATATCTAGATAATCATTGGAGTTATTCATTCCAAATCCACACTACGATACCCATCCATGGTTTAGTAGCAATGGCCCCGTCTAATTTCTTAATATGATCGACCGTCCGTGTTCTGCTACATCATAATTCTTCTTCTTGCCTTCTTAACCCTATCTGGCCTTGGCTTTTTTGGGACCTGTTCAGGCCTTGAGCTAGGGGGCTGAAACTTACCACACTATACCCTTGGGTCAAGCTCTACAAGAAAATTTAAACAAATCCAAGATGGCCGCCGTGATGACTTCACATTGACATCATTATTAAAAACGGCATTTTTTGGGTCAATTTTTCGGATAGATTTTCCGAATGTTATATTTATGCAATTTCTCCGCAAAAACTGCATGATAAATTAGTAAATATTAATAGGATTTGAAATAAAGTAGTTTTTGCCTACTTTTCATCGTGGAAAATCACAAATTTTGAAGAGATATGACGAAAACATCACTTTTCTGGTACCACACCTGGCCGCCTTCTTGAATTTACCCATGATCCTCTGCTCGGGGGGGGGGGGGGGTATGCAATAGGCTCAAAATGGTTGTTACTCCATGTAAGGGTGCACGAGAATTCTCTGTGTTATTATATACAGTGGATTTTCGTGACTGGTGGCTCCAGGTCTCCCTGCGTGGGATCATACATTATATTGAAACATGTACATGTAACAGCTATGGTTGGAAATATTATCAGGTCCATTGTCCCTTGTAAGACGACAGTGTTAAAACGACACTTCATAAGATATGTATATTTTCTACAGCGACACACTAAAAACGACACTTTCATTGAGTTATATATTGTACGCATGGTTGAAAATATTACCAGGGGCATTGTCACTTGTACGACGACAGTGTTAAAACGACACTTCATAAGATATGTATATTTCCTACAGCGACACACTAAAAACGACACTTTCATTGAATTATATATTGTAAGCATGTTTGAAAATATTACCAGGGGCATTGTTACTTGTATGACGACAGTGTTAAAACGACACTTCATAAGATATGTATATTTTCTACAGCGACACTCTGAAAACGACACTTTGATTAAATCATGTGACAGCAATGGTCTGTGTTATTATATACAGTTGATCAAACTTTCTACAGCGACACTGTAAAAACGACAGTTTCATTGAACCGTTAACAGTGAGGGTTGAAAATGTTATCGGTCTATTCTCAGTTCCAAGACGACAGTGTTAAAATGACACTTCATAAGATATGTATATTTTCTACAGCGACACTCTGAAAACGACACTTTGATTAAATCATGTGACAGCAATGCTCTGTGTTGTTATATACCTGTGTTGTTATATACCGATCTTCCTGATTGGTGGAGGTCTCCCTGTGTGAAATCATACATGTACATGTATGTGGGTTTTTCTAAAGACGAGACTTTTCATTGAAACATGTACATGTAACAGCTATGGTTGGAAATATTAATCGCACCATTCTCCCTATTAAGACGACAGTGTTAAAACGACACATATGGGTGAGCAGAACTATTCTCCTGCCAGAGCGACAGTCTGGGAAATGACATTTCATACGATATGTATATTTTCTACAGCGACACACTAAAAACGACACTTTCATTGAATTAGATATTGTAAGCATGGTTGAAAATATGACCAGGGGCATTGTTACTTGTATGACGACAGTGTTAAAACGACACTTCATAAGATATGTATATTTTCTACAGCGACATACTAAAAACGACACTTTCATTGAATTATATGTTGTAAGCATAGTTGAAAATATTACCAGGGGCATTGTCACTTGTATGACGACAGTGTTAAAACGACACTTCATAAGATATGTATATTTTCTACAGCGAGACACTGGAAACAACAGTTTGATTAAATCATGTGACAGCAATGCTCTGTGTTATATACTGATCTCCCTGACTGGTGGAGGTCTCCCTGTGTGAATGATACATGTACTTGTGAATTTTTCTAAAGATGACACTTTTCATTGAAACATGTACATGCAACAGCTATGATTGGAAATATTATGTGGACCATTGTCCCTTGTAAGACGACAGTGTTAAAACGGCACTGTCTGGGAGCAGGACTATTGTCCTGCCAGAGCGACAGTCTGGGAAACGACACTTCATAAGATATATATATTTTCTACAGCGACACTATGAAAACAACACTTTCATTGAATTAAATATTGTAAGTATGGTTGAAAATATTACCAGGTCTATTCTCACTTCCAAGACAGTGTTAAAACGACATATATGAGGGAGCAGGAATATTCTCCTGCCAGAGCGACAGTCTGGGAAACGACACTTCATAAGATATGTATATTTTCTACAGCGACACACTAAAAACGACACTTTCATTGAATTATATACTGTAAGCATGGTTGAAAATATTACCAGGGGCATTGTCACTTGTATGACGACAGTGTTAAAACGACACTTCATAAGATATGTATATTTTCTACAGCGACACACTAAAACGACACTTTCATTGAATTATATACTGTAAGCATGGTTGAAAATATTACCAGGGGCATTGTCACTTGTATGACGACAGTGTTAAAACGACACTTCATAAGATATGTATATTTTCTACAGCGACACTCTGAAAACGACACTTTGATTAAATCATGTGACAGCAATGGTCTGTGTTATTATATACAGTTGATCAAACTTTCTACAGCGACACTGTAAAAACGACAGTTTCATTGAACTGTTAAAAGTGAGGGTTGGGAATGTTATCAGGTGTATTCTCACTTCCAAGACGACAGTGTTAAAAACGACACTTCATAAGATATGTATATTTATGTCTCCCCCAACTATGTTGGGGGGAGACATCTAGTGTTTGTGCTGTCTGTCTGTCTGTCTGTCTGGATGGATGGATGGATGGATGTCTGTCCGTCCCCTTGCCTTGTCTGCAAGATATCTTGAGAACTACTGGATGGAATTTCACCAAACTTGGATGGAAGCTTCATTGGGATAGCCCCCTCATTTGATTAGGTTTTGGTGTATGTGCGTGCATTCATCCGTGTCCGGTGTCCGTCCATCTACTTGTACATGTATATACAGGGCTTGTCTGCAAGATATCTGGAGAACTACTGGATGAAATTTCACCAAACTTGTATGGAAGCTTCATTGGGATAGCCCTCTCATTTGATTAGGTTTTGGTGTATGTGCGTGCATTCATCCGTGTCCGGTGTCCGTCCGTCCGTCCATCTACTTGCACATGTATATACAGGGCTTGTCTGCAAGATATCTGGAGAACTACTGGATGGAATTTCACCAAACTTGGATGGAAGCTTCATTGGGATAGCCCCCTCATTTGATTAGGTTTTGGTGTATGTGCGTGCATTCATCCGTGTCCGGTGTCTGTCCGTCCGTCCATCTACTTGTACATGTATATACAGGCCTTGTCTGCAAGATATCTTGAGAACTACTGGACAGAATTTCACCCCACTTGGATGGAAGCTTCAGTGGGATAGCCCTCTCATTTGATTAGGTTTTGGTTTGTGTGTCTGCATTCATCCATGTCCGGTGTCCGTCCGTCCGTCCATCTACTTGTACATGTATATACAGGGCTTGTCTGCAAGATATCTGGAGAACTACTGGACAGAATTTCACCAAACTTGGATGAAAGCTTCATTGGGATAGCCCCCTCATTTGATTAGGTTTTGGTGTGTGTGCATGCGTTCATCCGTGTTCGGTGTCCGTCCGTCCATCCGTCCGTCCATCTACTTGTACATGTATATACAGGGCTTGTCTGCAAGATATCTGGAGAACTACTGGATGGAATTTCACCAAACTTGGATAGAAGCTTCACTGGGATAGCCCCCTCATTTGATTAGGTTTTGGTGTATGTGCGTGCATTCATCCATGTCCGGTGTCTGTCCGTCCGTCCATCTACTTGTACATGTATATACAGGCCTTGTCTGCAAGATATCTTGAGAACTACTGGACGGAATTTCACCCCACTTGGATGGAAGCTTCAGTGGGAGCCCCTCACTTGATTAGGTTTTGATGTGTGTGCGTGCATTCATCCATGTCCAGTGTCCGTCCGTCCGTCCATCTACTTGTACATGTATATACAGGGCTTGTCTGCAAGATATCTGGAGAACTACAGGACGGAATTTCACCAAACTTGGATGGAAGCTTCAATGGCATAGCCCCCGCATTTGATCAGGTTTTGGTGTATGTGTGCATGCATGCATCCGTGTCCGGTGTCTGTCCATCCGTTCATCTACTTGTATCGCTTCTTTGTGATTAATATTTTTAGATACGCAGCTTTGTTTAAGATACCTATTGCATTCATTTTATAGCACTTTCCCTTAAATAATGTGCCCATTCAAGGCAGGGTGGGAGGATGGGGGAGACGTATGTTTTTGTTAAAAAAACAACCAGCAACTCAAGGGTCAAAGCGGAACCTCTAGTTTCTACAGCGACACTCTGAAAACGACAGTTTGATTAAATCATGTGACAGCAATGTTTAGTGTTGTTATATACCGATCTTCCTGATTGGTGGAGGTCTCCCTGTGGGAAATCATGCATGTACTTGTATATGAATTTTTCTAAAGAAGACACTTTTCATTGAAACATGTACATGTAACAGCTATTGTTGAAAATATTATGCGGACCATTTTTCCTTGTAAGACGACAGTGTTAAAACGACACATGTGGGGGAGCAAGACTATTCTCCTGCCAGGGCGTCAGTCTGTCAAACTATTTGCCCTCCCTAACCCTGCTTTGACACTCGACTTCACGTACATTCCTCCCTAACACCACTTTGACACTCCACTTCAAGTACATTTGTCCCCAACTCCGCTTTGACACTCGAATTCACATACATACCTCCCTAACCCCGACTAGACAAACTACAGACTTTGGTGGAGAAATATATTTTTTATAGCTGAAACGAACCTGAACTTGATAGTATGAAAGTTACCTAACCCGAAGTCCTAAACCCGCTTTGACACTCGACTTCACGTACATCTGTCCCTAACACCGCTTTGACATTCAACTTCCCATACATTCATCCCTAACACGACTTTGACAGTCAACTTCATATACATTCCTCCCTAACACCGCTTTGACACTCGAATTCACATACATTCCTCCCTAACCCCGATTTGACAAACTACAGAGTTCGGTGGAGAAATAAGTTTTTTATAGCTGAAACGAACCTGAACTTGATAGTATGAAAGTTACCTAACCCTAAGTCCTAAACCCGCTTTGACACTCGACTTCATGTACAGTCCTCCCTAACACCACTTTGACACTCGGCTATTCGTACATTCCTCCCTAACACCACTTTGACACTCGTCTTCACATACAAGCCTCCCTAACCCTGCTTTGACACTCGACTTCACGTACATTCCTCCCTAACACCACTTTGACACTCAACTTCAAGTACATTTGTCCCTAACTCCGCTTTGACACTCGAATTCACATACATTCCTCCCTAACCCCGACTAGAGAAACTACACTTTGGTGGAGAAATAATTTTTTTTATAGCTGAAACGAACCTGAACTTGATAGTATGAAAGTTACCTAACCCTAAGTCCTAAACCCGCTTTGACACTCGACTTCAGGTACAATCCTCCCTAACACCGCTTTGACACTCGGCTACACGTACATTCCTCCCTAACACCGCTTTGACACTCGTCTTCACATACAAGCCTCCCTAACCCTGCTTTGACACTCGACTTCACGTACATTCCTCCCTAACACTGCTTTGACACTCGACTTCACATACATTCCTCCCTAACCCCGATTTGACAAACTACAGAGTTCGGTGGAGAAATAAGTTTTTTATAGCTGAAACGAACCTGAACTTGATAGTATGAAAGTTACCTAACCCTAAGTCCTAAACCTGCTTTGACACTCGACTTCAGGTACAATCCTCCCTAACACCGCTTTGACACTCGGCTACACGTACATTCCTCCCTAACACCGCTTTGACACTCGTCTTCACATACAAGCCTCCCTAACCCTGCTTTGACACTCGACTTCACGTACATTCCTCCCTAACACTGCTTTGACACTCGATTTCACATACATCTGTCCCTAACACCGCTTTCACACTCAACTTCCCATACATTCATCCCTAACACGACTTTGACAGTCAACTTCATATACATTCCTCCCTAACACCGCTTCGACACTCGAATTCACATACATTCCTCCCTAACCCCGATTTGACAAACTACAGAGTTCGGTGGAGAAATAAGTTTTTTATAGCTGAAACGAACCTGAACTTGATAGTATGAAAGTTACCTAACCCTAAGTCCTAAACCCGCTTTGACACTCGACTTCACGTACAGTCCTCCCTAACACCGCTTTGACACTCGGCTACACGTACATTCCAATCCTAACACCGCTTTGACACTCGTCTTCACATACAAGCCTCTCTAACCCTGCTTTGACACTCGACTTCACGAACATTCCTCCCTAACACCGCTTTGACACTCAACTTCAGATACATTTGTCCCTAACACCGCTTTGACACTCAAATTCATGTATATTCCTCCCTAACCCCGATTTGACAAACTACAGACTTTGGTGGAGATATAATTTTTTTCATAGCTGAAACGAACCTGAACTTGATAGTTATGAAAGTTACCTAACCCTAAGTCCTAAACCCGCTTTGACACTCGACTTCAGGTACAGTCCTCCCTAACACCGCTTTGACTCTAGGCTACACGTACATTCCTCCCTAACACCGCTTTGACACTCGTCTTCACGTACATTCCTCCCTAACACCGCTTTGACACTCGACTTCACGTACATTTGTCCCTAACACCGCTTTCACACTCAACTTCCCATACATTCATCCCTAACACGACTTTGACAGTCAACTTCATATACATTCCTCCCTAACACCGCTTTGACACTCGGCCACACGTACATTCCTCCCTAACACCGCTTTGACACTCGTCTTCACATACAACCCTCCCTAACCCTGCTTTGATACTCGACTTCACGTACATTCCTCCATAACACCGCTTTGACACTCAACTTCACGTACATTTGTCCCTAACACCGCTTTGACACTCGAATTCATGTATATTCCTCCCTAACCCCGATTTGACAAACTACAGACTTTGGTGGAGAAATAATTTTTTTCATAGCTGAAACAAACCTGAACTTGATAGTTATGAAAGTTACCTAACCCTAAGTCCTTAACCCGCTTTGACACTCGACTTCACGTACAGTCCTCCCTAACACCGCTTTGACACTCGGCTACACGTACATTCCTCCCTAACACCGATTTGACATTCGTCTTCACATACAACCCTCCCTAACCCTGCTTTGACACTCGACTTCACGTACATTCCTCCCTAACACCACTTTGACACTCAACTTCACGTACATTCCTTCCTAACTCCGCTTTGACTCTTGACTTCACGTACCTTTCTCAACATGATAGTTACGAAACGTACCTAACCCGAAGTGTCATCCTGATTCCTCCCTAACCCCACTTTGACAGCGGACTTCACATACATTCCTCCCTAACACTGCTTTGACACTCGACTTATTTCATTTTGATAGCTGAAATGAACCTGACCCTAACCCCTATCCTGATTCCTCCCTAACACCGCTTTGACACTCCACTTCATGTACATTCCTCCCTAACACTGCTTTGACACTCGACTTGATGTACATTGACTTGATGTACATTGCTCCCTAACACCAGTTTGACTCCTGACTTCACGTACCTTCTTCCCTAACAGCGCTTTCACACTTTTCACATACATTTTTCCCCAACACCGCTTTGACACTTCAGTTGAAGTACATTCCCTTCTAACACCGCTTTCACAGTCAATTTGACGTACCTTCTTGACTAACACCACTCTGACACTTTACATGTACATTCCTCCTTAACACTGCTTTAACTGTCAACTTGATGTACATTCCTCCATACACTGGCTTTGACACTGAAGTTGAAGCACATCATTCTCCCAGTATGTTTCAACATTTCATCTGAGGTACACTTTGGTGGAGAAATTATTTGATTTCGATTGCTGAAATGACCATGAATGTAAAAGTTACTAATGATACATAACCCTAAGTCCTATCCCAATTTGACACTAGACTTCACGTTCACTGCTCTCCAACACTGCTTTGACAGTTGACTTCACATACATTTCTGCCCGACACCGCTTTGACACACGACTTGAGGAACATGTGTAATGTTCCTGTTTGTTGGATTTCTACGTATAGTTAAGTTGATGTGATACATGTAAGCCATTCAGGTTCTGTAAGTTAGTAATAAGTTGAAACTTCATTTACAGTTGAAAAGTGCAAAGCTGAAATTGTGTACATATGTTTTATTGCTTCTTTTCAGAAGACATTGGTGATGGTGGTGTGCAATACCTCTGTTTTTACCGGTCCATCATTTTGAAAGGGTTGGAAGAAATATGGCATATTGAAGTTCACATGTGCAAACACAACGTGAATAGACACATCATTTACACATACAAGTTGATAGGCAGACAAGATGGCTAAATTGAAGATTTTTGTCCTCCTCCTTTTGACTGCATCCTTGATTACAAATTTTACATCTGTGGAGGATCTTGGAAAAGAAATATGGGATTATATTTCTGAAAGAATAAATGCAGACGGCATGAAAGTGCCATGCATAATTTTGACTGGCAGCAATGTTTGGAGAGGTGAAATGCAGCCCAGAGTTTGGCAATATTTGACACCTCGATTATTGCTCTGGGATCCTTTGACTCAGTATTCTTGGATGCCCACATGATGGAAGCGAACTTCATATTATAACCCTTTTTGATGTTGAAGTACAGGTACATTACTGCCTTAACGTTACTTTATTAATGGAATAGACCTGCATGCAGGTTTGAAAGCATACAAAAATGTTTAGTGTTTTGAAATAAAAAAAATATGGCAGTGGAGTATTCCATGAAAGTAAGAGGGTTGCAGCCAGCAATGAGCACTGCCTCAGGGGATATTGTATGGGTGCTCCAATGTTAAAATGTAAGAATAGAGTTTTTGGTTTAGCTGAAATGCACATGGACATGTTTACATACAAAGTTTCCTTAAGTTGTCAGTGGATGATTATGAAAGCCGCTACACATGTTTTTTTTATCACTGGAGGATGAACGTGTGTTATTTGTGAGATTAAATATTAATACTGGAATAAAACTGCTTTGACAGTCCATTTGACAGTATGTTATTTCATTTAGTGTAAATGTGGGTGGAATGTACATGTATCGTCATCTGGGATATAAATTAAGCCTGACAAAATATTTGAGAGTATAGCTGCTATATTCCATTTAATGTGAGTGCCCATACACTGTGCCATCATGGAAAGCATAGAGAAATAATGTCGTTTATAGACTGTCGCTTTATGAAACATACATATCTGATGAAGTGTCGCTTTAAAAAATATACATCGCTTTCAAAGTGTCGTTTTTAGACTGTCGTCATCTTACAAGTAAGAATGGCCCTGACCATATTTCTAAGCATGACTGTATGATTCAGTGAAAGTGTCGTTATACAGTGTCGTTGTGGGAGGAGAATAGTCCTGGTACCTCACATGTGTCGTTTTAACACTGTCGTCTTATGGAGCATCCATACACTGTGCCATCATGGAAAGCATAGAGAAATAATGTCATTTATAGACTGCCGCTTTATGAAACATACATATCTGATGAAGTGTCGCTTTTAGACTGTCGCTTTAAAAAATATACATCGCTTTCAAAGTGTCATTTTTAGACTGTCGTCATCTTACAAGTAAGAATGGCCCTGACCATATTTCTAAGCATGGCTGTTCTTAGATGATTCAGTGAAAGTGTCGTTTTACAGTGTCGTTCTAGAAAATCGTTGTGGAAGGAGAATAGTCCTGGTACCTCACATGTGTCGTTTTAACACTGTCGTCTTATGGAGCATTCATACACTGTGCCATCATGGAAAGCATAGAGAAATGATGTCATTTATAGACTGCCGCTTTATGAAACATACATATCTGATGAAGTGTCGCTTTTAGACTGTCGCTTTAAAAATATACATCGCCTTCAAAGTGTCGTTTTTAGACTATGGTTCTTCTCTTACAAGTAAGAATGGCCCTGACAATATTTCTAAGCCTGGCTAGATGATTCAGTGAATGTGTCGTTTTACAGTGTCGTTATAGAAAATCGTCCTGGGAGGAGAATAGTCCTGGTACATGTACCTTACATGTGTCGTTTTAACACTGTCGTCTTATGGAAGGGGGTAATGCCCCTATCGAGACAAACTACATAATATACATATCTTTCAAAGTGTCGTTTTTACACTGTCGCCTTACAAAGAGGGGTAATTAATAGCCCAATCTCGTGCTCCCTTACATGGAGTATGGACCCGTATAATCATCAGTGAAAGGGTCACACTGAATAATCGCTTTCGGCGAAATATGCATATATTTACCAGACGGTGAAATAACATAGAATGCTTCATTTGTTTTTTTTTTACATTCTGGATGAAATTAGATGAAATCTTAATATTTGCCGTGTATCAGAATTACCATTTCATGATGTCAAATCTTCTTACCTTCTTATGAGGTTTAAGATCATAATGAGCAAGTATCAGACATACCTCTTGGAGGATGTCGATTGATGGAACTTCGACATTGCATTTCAGTGATAGGGTAAATTTAAATAAATATCCATATATACGAATGCTTTGTCATCCTCTTGAATGTAGTCAAACAATATTATCTGATTAATATTTAAGGCAGTCTTGCCATGAATGGTTATTTTACATTCCATGCTGTATGGAAAATAAGTTGATACTAAAATATTCTGCTCTGTGACCATGCTATTTTCGATATATGCAATATAGGATGGCATATATATAACATATATCCCGTAAATGTATTTGTCACCTTGGCCTCTCCAAGCTGCAATGTACGGGGCATACGCTATGAAATACAAACATCCACACTAGAGGGCATCTATGTGAATCAATGCAAATAGTGGCCTTTCCCATTGATAAGCAATACATTTACCCAGTACGTGAAATCCGCCTGTTTGTGTAGTGACGCGAACTGGGTAACGGGAAATGAAGGAATTGTGGGACGGGTGATAGACAGAATGAGATGCGAACTGGGTAATGGGTAATGGGTAATGGGTGACAGTCGAATTGGGTAACGGGCTACAGAGTGCCTGCAAAGAGATAATATGCGAACTGGGTAACGGGAGATGCACGAATTGGGGGACGGGTGATAGACAGTTGCGAAATGGGTACTGGGTAATGGGTGACAGTCGAATTGGGTAACGGGAGAAGGACGAATTGGGTAATGGGTTACAGACAGATGCGAACTGGGTAATGGGTAATGGGTAACAGTCGAAGTGGGCAACGGGCTATAGAACGCCCGCAAAGAGATAATACGCGAACTGGGTAACAGGAGATAGTCGAATTGGGTAATGGGTGACAGACAGATGCGAACTGGGTAACGGGAGATAGTCGAATTGGGTGATGGGTGACAGACAGATGCGAACTGGGTAATGGGTAATGGGTAACAGTCGAATTGGGTAACGGGCTATAGAACGCCTGCAAAGAGATAATACGCGAACTGGTAACGGGAGATGGACGAATTGGGGGACGGGTGATATAGACAGATGCGAACTGGGTAATTGGTAATGGGTGACAGTCGAATTGGGTAACGGGCTAAAGAATGCCTGCAAAGAGAGAATACGCGAACTGGGTAACGGGAGATGGACGAATTGGGGGACGGGTGATAGGCAGAGGCGAACTGGGGAATGGGTAATGGGTAACAGCCGAATTTGTTAACGGACTATAGAACAACTGCAAAGAGATAATACGCGAACCGGTTAACGGGAAATGGACGAATTGGGGGACGGGTGATAGACTGATACGAACTGGGTAATGGGTAATTGGTGGCAGTCGAATTGGGTAACGGGTTACAGAATCCCTACAAAGAGATAATACGCGAACTGGTTAACGCGAGATGGACGAATTGGGTAATGGGTGACAGACAGATGCGAACTGGGTAATGGGTAATGGGTAACAGTCGAATTGGGTAACGGGCTACAGAATGACTAAAAAGAGATAATACGCGAACTGGGTAACGGGAGATGGACGAATTAGGTAATGGGTAACGGTCACAAGCGAACTGGGTAATGGGTAACAGTCGAATTGGGTAACGGGCTATAGAACGCCTGCAAGTAGATAATACGCGAACTGGGTAACCTGAGATGGACGAATCGGGGGACGGGCGATAGACAGATGCGAACTGGGTAATGGGTAATGGGTGACAGTCGAATTGGGTAACGGGCTACAGAATGCCTAAAAAGAGAGAATACGCGAACTGGGTAACGGGAGATGGACGAATTGGGTAATGGGTGACAAACAGATGCGAACTGGGTAATGGGTAACAGTCGAATTGGGTAACGGGCTACAGAATGCCTGCAAAGAGATAATACGCCAACTGGGTAACGGTAGATGAACGAATTTGGGGACGGGTGATAGACAGAGGCGAACTGGGTAATGGGTAATGGGTAACAGTCGTATTGGGTAACGGGCCATAGAACGCCTGCAAAGA
The DNA here is from genome assembly GCA_036873755.1 of Hanleya hanleyi. NCBI lineage: Eukaryota > Metazoa > Mollusca > Polyplacophora > Lepidopleurida > Hanleyidae > Hanleya > Hanleya hanleyi. The sequence goes on along the minus strand of JAVTVY010038206.1, from coordinate 6,143 downwards.
GATAATACGCGAACTGGATAACGGGAGAAGGACGAATTGGTTAATGGGTGACAGAAAGATGCGAACTGGGTAATGGGTAATGGGTGACAGTCGAATTGGGTAACGGGCTACAGAATGCCTAAAAAGAGATAATACGGGAACTGGGTAACGGAAGAAGGACGAATTGGTTAATGGGTGACAGACATATGCGAACTGGGGAATGGGTAATGGGTGACAGTCGAATTGCGTAACGGGCTACAGAACGCATGCAAAGAGAGAATACGCGAACTGGCTAACGGGAGATGGACGCATTGGGGGACGGGTGATAGACAGAGGCGAAATGGGTAATGGGTAAAGGATAACAGTCGAATTGGGTAACGGGCTATAGAACGCCTGCAAAGAGATAATACGCGAACTGGGTAACGGGAAATGGACGAATTGGGGGACGGGTGATAGACAGATGCGAACTGGGTAATGGGTAATGGGTGACGGTCGAATTGGGTAACGGGCTACAGAATGTCTAAAAAGAGATAATACGCGAACTGGGTAACGGGAGATGGACGAATTGGGGGACGGGTGATAGACAGATGCGAAATGGGTAATGGGTAATGGGTAACAGTCGAATTGCGTAACGGGCTACAGAACGCATGCAAAGAGAGAATACGCGAACTGGCTAACGGGAGATGGACGAATTGGGGGACGGGTGATAGACAGAGGCGAAATGGGTAATGGGTAAAGGGTAACAGTCGAATTGCGTAACGGGCTACAGAACGTATGCAAAGAGAGAATACGCGAACTGGCTGGGTGTGGAGACGGACTCGAATTGGGGACGGCAGTGAAAGACAGAGGCGAAATGGGTAAATACCGTACGGGTAACAGTCGAATTCGGTAACGGCTATAGAAACGCCTGGCAAGAGATAATACGCGAACTGGGTAACGGAAATGGACGAATTGGGGGAAGGTAAGATAGACAGATGCGAACTGGGTAATGGGTGACAGTCGAATTGGGTAACGGGCCAAGGTGAACGCTTGCAAAGAGATAACACGAGAACCGGGTGGTGGAGAAGGACGAATTGGGTAATGGGAGACAGACAGATTAATCGTAATGGGTAATGTGGTGACAGTCGAATTGGGTAACGGAGAGAGCCTGCAAAGAGATATGCGAACTGGGTAACGGAGATGCAATTTGAATTGGGGGGACGGGTGATAGACAGCGTTGCTAAAAACGGGCACTGGGTAATGGGTGACAGTCGAACTGCGTAACGGGAGAAGGACGAATTGGGTAATGGGTGACAGTCAGAGACGAACTGGGTAATGGGTAATGGGTAACAGTCGAATTGGGTAACGGGCAATAGACCGCCTGCAAAGAGATAACACGCGAACTGGGTAACAGGAGATGGGCGAATTGGGTAATGGGTGACAGACAGATGCGAACTGGGTAACGGAGATAGTCGAATTGGTGATGGGCGACAGACAGATGCGAACTGGGTAATGGGTAATGGGTAACAGTCGAATTGTAACGGGCTATAGAACGCCTGCAAAGATAATACGCGAACTGGTAACGGGAGATGGACGAATTGTGGACGGGTGATATCAGACAGATGCGAACCAGTAATTGGTAATGGGTGACAGTCGAATTGGGTAACGGGCTAAAGAATGCCTGCAAAGAGAGAATACGCGAAACTGGATAACGGAGATGGACGAATTGGGGGACGGGTGATAGGCAGAGGCGAACTGGGGAATGTGGCAATGGCATTGAGCCGAATTTGTTAACGGAAGGTAGAACAACCGTAAAGAGATAATACGCGAACCGGTTAACGGAAATGGACGAATTGGGGGACGGTGATAGACTGATACGAACTGGGTACGGGTAATTGCGGCAGAACGAATTGGGTAACGGGCTATAGAACGCCTGCAAAGAGATAACACGCGAACTGGGTAACGGGAGATGGACGAATTGGGTAATGGGTGACAGACAGATGCGAACTGGGTAATGGGTAATGGGTAACAGTCGAATTGGGTAACGGGCTACAGAATGCCTAAAAAGAGATAATACGCGAACTGGGTAACGGGAGATGGACGAATTAGGTAATGGGTAACGGTCAGAAGCGAACTGGGTAATGGGTAACAGTCGAATTGGGTAACGGGCTATAGAACGCCTGCAAGTAGATAATACGCGGACTGGGTAACTTGAGATGGACGAATCGGGGGACGGGCGATAGACAGATGCGAACTGGGTAATGGGTAATGGGTGACAGTCGAATTGGGTAACGGGCTACAGAATGCCTAAAAAGAGAGAATACGCGAACTGGGTAACGGGACATGGACGAATTGGGTAATGGGTGACAAACAGATGCGAACTGGGTAATGGGTAATGGGTAACAGTCAAATTGGGTAACGGGCTACAGAATGCCTGCAAAGAGATAATACGCCAACTGGCTAACGGGAGATGGACGCATTGGGGGGCGGGTGATAGACAGAGGCGAAATGGGTAATGGGTAAAGGGTAACAGTCGAATTGGGTAACGGGCTATAGAACGCCTAAAAAGAGATAATACGCGAACTGGGTAACGGGAAATGGACGAATTGGGGGACGCGTGATAGACAGATGCGAACTGGGTAATGGGTAATGGGTGGCAGTCGAATTGGGTAACGGGCAACAGAATGTCTAAAAAGAGATAATACGCGAACTGGGTAACGGGAGATGGACGAATTGGGGGACGGGTGATAGACAGAGGCGAAATGGGTAATGGGTAACAGTCGAATTGCGTAACGGGCTACAGAACGCATGCAAAGAGAGAATACGCGAACTGGCTAACGGGAGATGGACGAATTGGGGGACGGGTGATAGACAGAGGCGAAATGGGTAATGGGTAAAGGGTAACAGTCGAATTGCGTAACGGGCTACAGAACGCATGCAAAGAGAGAATACGCGAACTGGCTAACGGGAGATGGACGAATTGGGGGACGGGTGAAAGACAGAGGCGAAATGGGTAATGGGTAATGGGTAACAGTCGAATTCGGTAACGGGCTATAGAACGCCTGGCAAGAGATAATACGCGAACTGGGTAACGGGAAATGGACGAATTGGGGGACGGGTGATAGACAGATGCGAACTGGGTAATGGGTGACAGTCGAATTGGGTAACGGGCCATAGAACGCTTGCAAAGAGATAATACGAGAACTGGGTAACGGGAGAAGGACGAATTGGGTAATGGGTGACAGACAGATGCGAACTGGGTAATGGGTAATGGGTAACAGTCGAATTGGGTAACGGGCTATAGAACGCCTGCAAAGAGATAATACGCGAACTGGGTAACGGGAGATGGACAAACCAGCACGGCAGATTACACAGACGCGAACGGCAACTGCACGCTAACTACCTGCAAAGAGATAATACGCGAACTGGGTAACGGGAGAAGGACGAATTGGGTAATGGGTGACAGTCAGAGGCGAACTGGGCAATGGGTAATGGGTAACAGTCGAATTGGGCAACGGGCAATGGAACGCCTGCAAAGAGATAATACGCGAATTGGGTAACAGGAGAAGGACGAATTGGGTAATGGGTGACAGTCAGAGGTGAACTGGGTAATGGGTAAGAGTCGAATTGGGTAACGGGCAATAGAGCGCCTGCAAAGAGATAATACGCGAACTGGGTAACGGGAGATGGACGAATTGGGGGACGGGTGATAGACGGATGCGAACTGGGTAATGGGTGACAGTGGACTTGGGTAACGGGCTATAGAACGCCTGCAAAGAGATAATACGAGAGCTGGTCACGGGAGATGGACGAATTGGGGGACGGGTGATAGACAGAGGCGAAATGGGTAATGGGTAAAGGGTAACAGTCGAATTGCGTAACGGGCTACAGAACGCATGCAAAGAGAGAATACGCGAACTGGCTAACGGGAGATGGACGAATTGGGGGACGGGTGAAAGACAGAGGCGAAATGGGTAATGGGTAATGGGTAACAGTCGAATTCGGTAACGGGCTATAGAACGCCTGGCAAGAGATAATACGCGAACTGGGTAACGGGAAATGGACGAATTGGGGGACGGGTGATAGACAGATGCGAACTGGGTAATGGGTGACAGTCGAATTGGGTAACGGGCCATAGAACGCTTGCAAAGAGATAATACGAGAACTGGGTAACGGGAGAAGGACGAATTGGGTAATGGGTGACAGACAGATGCGAACTGGGTAATGGGTAATGGGTGACAGTCGAATTGGGTAACGGGAGAGAGCCTGCAAAGAGATAATATGCGAACTGGGTAACGGGAGATGCACGAATTGGGGGACGGGTGATAGACAGTTGCGAAATGGGTACTGGGTAATGGGTGACAGTCGAATTGGGTAACAGGAGAAGGACGAATTGGGTAATGGGTTACAGACAGATGCGAACTGGGTAATGGGTAATGGGTAACAGTCGAATTGGGCAACGGGCTATAGAACACCCGCAAAGAGATAATACGCGAACTGGGTAACAGGAGATAGTCGAATTGGGTAATGGGTGACAGACAGATGCGAACTGGGTAACGGGAGATAGTCGAATTGGGTGATGGGTGACAGACAGATGCGAACTGGGTAATGGGTAATGGGTAACAGTCGAATTGGGTAACGGGCTATAGAACGCCTGCAAAGAGATAATACGCGAACTGGTAACGGGAGATGGACGAATTGGGGGACGGGTGATATAGACAGATGCGAACTGGGTAATTGGTAATGGGTGACAGTCGAATTGGGTAACGGGCTAAAGAATGCCTGCAAAGAGAGAATACGCGAACTGGATAACGGGAGATGGACGAATTGGGGGACGGGTGATAGGCAGAGGCGAACTGGGGAATGGGTAATGGGTAACAGCCGAATTTGTTAACGGGCTATAGAACAACTGCAAAGAGATAATACGCGAACCGGTTAACGGGAAATGGACGAATTGGGGGACGGGTGATAGACTGATACGAACTGGGTAATGGGTAATTGGTGGCAGTCGAATTGGGTAACGGGTTACAGAATCTCTAAAAAGAGATAATACGCGAACTGGTTAACGGGAGATGGACGAATTGGGTAATGGGTGACAGACAGATGCGAACTGGGTAATGGGTAATGGGTAACAGTCGAATTGGGTAACGGGCTACAGAATGCCTAAAAAGAGATAATACGCGAACTGGGTAACGGGAGATGGACGAATTAGGTAATGGGTAACGGTCAGAAGCGAACTGGGTAATGGGTAACAGTCGAATTGGGTAACGGGCTATAGAACGCCTGCAAGTAGATAATACGCGAACTGGGTAACTTGAGATGGACGAATCGGGGGACGGGCGATAGACAGATGCGAACTGGGTAATGGGTAATGGGTGACAGTCGAATTGGGTAACGGGCTACAGAATGCCTAAAAAGAGAGAATACGCGAACTGGGTAACGGGACATGGACGAATTGGGTAATGGGTGACAAACAGATGCGAACTGGGTAATGGGTAATGGGTAACAGTCAAATTGGGTAACGGGCTACAGAATGCCTGCAAAGAGATAATACGCCAACTGGCTAACGGGAGATGGACGCATTGGGGGGCGGGTGATAGACAGAGGCGAAATGGGTAATGGGTAAAGGGTAACAGTCGAATTGGGTAACGGGCTATAGAACGCCTAAAAAGAGATAATACGCGAACTGGGTAACGGGAAATGGACGAATTGGGGGACGCGTGATAGACAGATGCGAACTGGGTAATGGGTAATGGGTGGCAGTCGAATTGGGTAACGGGCAACAGAATGTCTAAAAAGAGATAATACGCGAACTGGGTAACGGGAGATGGACGAATTGGGGGACGGGTGATAGACAGAGGCGAAATGGGTAATGGGTAACAGTCGAATTGCGTAACGGGCTACAGAACGCATGCAAAGAGAGAATACGCGAACTGGCTAACGGGAGATGGACGAATTGGGGGACGGGTGATAGACAGAGGCGAAATGGGTAATGGGTAAAGGGTAACAGTCGAATTGCGTAACGGACTACAGAACGCATGCAAAGAGAGAATACGCGAACTGGCTAACGGGAGATGGACGAATTGGGGGACGGGTGAAAGACAGAGGTGAAATGGGTAATGGGTAATGGGTAACAGTCGAATTCGGTAACGGGCTATAGAACGCCTGGCAAGAGATAATACCCG
>JAVTVY010038205.1:0-15770 GCA_036873755.1 Hanleya hanleyi | reverse complement strand
AAAGTGATCGTATATCAGTATTTTCTTTATTTTGGGATTGCATTATGTTAGTATAGCACAAATTCTAGTGCTGAAAATTGGTCGAACTTTCAAATGCGGGATTCGAACTAGCGAGCAAGGTACCTAATCACCAGCACTATATTTTCAGCAATTGTCATCAGTAGAATCTGTGCTATATTAAGATAGTGTAATCCTAAAATAACGGAAATACTGTTATACGATCGCTTTCTAAATGGCAGAAAATACGATCTAAATGACAAAAAAAATAGCTTCTTATGTATTCAGCTATGGGAGCTGTGTCATGTCATTACGGTCATCAGAGGGGTACTGTATGTTCGCTTTCAGACTACCGGTCTGCTACCTCTAATTTTTGCTGGAGGTCCGTTGGCCGAGTGGTTTAGATCGCCGACATACAGTGCTGGCGAGTAGGTACGTTACTCTGGGGTAGCTGATTCGAATCCCGCATGCGACTCGACAAATCTTTAGCACTAGAATCCGTGCTATGCTAAGATAGTGTAATCCCAATATAGCGAAAATGCTGTAATAGATATATGGTAATCATGTAAGTGCAAAAATCACAACTTAGCAACTTATGATAGGATGTATATACACATAATGATCTCACAAACGGGGTGCCCGAATATAATAATGGATTGATCAATTTGATTTTACTAGTATTCTCTGCTTGATCGATGGGGAACTTTCAAACTCTATTTTAATCAAATGTTGTTATTAGTAAAATATAGGCCTTTGTATATTTCTCGTATTACGGCAGTCAGTCATAACCATGCATGCATTCCTCTATTACCTGTATCAAGTTATACGGAGGGGAAGTTGACCACGCAGCGGGCCATTTAAACCCTCGTTGAAACTTATCAAACCAACTTTCCGATGAGCGTCCTTGGATTTCCGGTCACAATGGGAGGCGGCGGCACGACAAATCTTCATTCATATGCCCTCATGGGCTCGACTGGGCTGTTTATGGCTCTTTGTTACTCTCCTCATAGATGCTTAAGGTTACAGTGAGATAATGGGCAATGACTGACAGCTGAGGTGGATGGCTTGGTGGCAAGTACCCAATCATTCTGTCATTTGTCTTTCTTCAACTTTGATAACAAATATTCCAATGCATCGATATGCCTTCTGTCATACGCTGGAGTGAGAAAATCTTTCAAAGAAGTGAATGGGCACTAAATGAAACTGCAATAGCAGCAAAGATGCATTCAAACGTGTCATCATCATTTTCTCATCAGCAAAGTCAGTGACCCTCATAAATAAAAGCATCTTTAAACTGTATCTGTAGTCATCATTTCCTCATCGTCCATCTAAACTCTATCTTGAAATAAGTGAACAAGCTGAGTAGCTAGCAGTCCCCCGACGTTCAGTATCTGAAATGGCACGTTGGTTTCACAACTGAATTCTCCATACAAGGATATCGGCATAAAGGTCCATATTCGGCAGCATTGTTTAAAACTCAAGATTAAAGGTGAACATGTTGTGAACAATTATGGAAGTTGACGTGTGGGCCTGTGTGACATTTGAAAATGGTCAAAGTCACCCCGGAGTGAAGTAGGCAGCATTGTACCAAAGACTGAGAGGTCAGTTCGCTCATTACACTGTGTTCACAACCAAATATGCTATCGACATTTTGACCTCTGTGACCTTCGCACCCAAGCCAATGTCGTGAGTACGCGGAGAGTTATTCAATCTCTGGCATTTGAAAATAGATCAACGTCTGTCCAAATTTAACTTGCGCTAGGTACCCTCATAAAGAAGCACTGTGCCATACATCAATACTCGAGATCAATTTGTCTCTTATTTATTGTGTCTCTTGGCTTTTATATGTTGGGAAAATATAGCACCACTGAATTTTCTATCAAACCATTTGTAGATTCGAAATCTCAACCTACGTCGTTTCATTATCCGCACACAAATTGGAAAAGAATCCGTTAAGTCAGTCTAATTTGAGTGTCGAGAAACAAAATTTCAAGTGGGTCCTAGTGTGATTCCACCTATATAAACGAGCGTTGACAAAATGCAATCGCAAATTTCATGTATTGGATTGTTGGAAAACAAATTTCAAGCTCGCCCCCAGGTGGCCCGACCAACGAACAAATGTTGACGAAATGCAATTCTAAGCGATAGTTCGTGTCAGTATATCCATACCAACTTTGGAAAGAATCCGTTAGGATGAACTGATATCATTGTCCAGAAACGAAATTTCAAGTTGGCCCAATGTAGCGGATATTGACGAAAAGCAATCCAAAGCGACATATTATGGCAAGTTATCCACATACCAAATTTGGAAAGACTATTCAAGTCGTTCTAAATTTATTTTCCGAAAACGAATTTTCTAGTTGGAATTGTATGGGGCCAGATTTTGGTGAGATTTTGACGAAATGCAATCGCAAGCGATATATTGCGCACGGTATCCACATACCAAATTTGGAAAGAATCTGGTCTGTCTGAATGTATTGCTCGGAAATTAAACGGGTGACTAACGGAGGAACGGATCCTAATTCCTTAGTCCCTCTCAAGCCCCATAAATGATTCACTATTCTGAGAGGATATATACATATACATGTAGACCGACACTGTCCGACGGATATGCTCATCATCCATCTTGAGAAATGAGTATAATAACCTCAGTGCAGACAATACATTGACCGGTGTAATCATTCACTCATCAGAAAAGAGGTGATTTAGACCCACATACGGACAATGAAGTAGTAGTAGTAGTAGTAGTAGTAGTAGTAGTAGTAGAAAACGATGCCGGAGTGCTGAGAAGAAGCCATATGGTCCCACAGACAATACCGACAGCAGATGAAGTATTCAGGGCTAGAAGTGCGAAGACCGTCCTCGCCAGGTCCACAAACCAAAGGATCACGACCCACTACCAACCGATCATATTACAATTGGTGGGATTGAGAAAACTCGTCTGAAATTATCAAAAGTGTTAGTCTCGAAAGTCTTACAGAACCGCGAGCTTTCATCAGGACGTTCATGTTATAGGCATTACGCTAAAGGTTTTGCCGATACAGCCAAATCAATGCACATGCAAATGAAAAAAGAAATATCTTCAAATGGACATCAAGATGTGAAGAAGCCTTTGCAAAATTGAAAACTGCACTCGCAGAGACACCCATATTGGCTCATCCATCCACTGAGTAACCGTTCATCCCAGACAAAGACGCTAACAACGTAAGCATTGGTGCGATACTGTCACAGTTGGATGATGAAGTGAAAGAACGTTCCACAGCTTACTTCATTAGAATACTCACCAAAGCAAAAAGGCACTGTTGCATTACCCGAAAAGAACATGTTGACTGTGGTCGAGGAAACATTACCACCACTATATTCATAGCTTCAAGTTCTTGGTTCATTCTGACAATGGTACGCTGATGTGGACGATGTGGTTAAAAAACGAGAACCAAACAACTCGTTATATCGAGATATTGAATACTTACAACCTCAAGATGACACACATAGGTAAAGAACAACACGAGAATGCTGATGGACTTTCACGCATTCCGCGTTGGTTGAAGAGCAAAACTGTCGTGAAAATTCGTATGCACAGAACCATGACCTCAGTTTATCTCCCATCATCACATGAAAAAAACGATGAGCGACCAAAATGACCGAAAGCATCCCATAAGAATCCCACAATTAATGCATGCTGAGGCCAGTGTGACCGTCTGAACATGGCGGTGTCCTCTATCGACAGTAGTTTGGAGAGGGCGAACTGTCGCCCTGGCAACTGATTGTCCCGAAGTGTTGATGAAATGACATTGTGGTTTGAAGAAAGTGAACTATCGTTCAGGCAACTGATTGTGTTGAAGTGTAGGTGGAATGACATTGTTAACACTCTAACACTCCACAATGACTGTGGGTCAAAACATATTGGAATGAACACAACTATTGCAATGATCCATGATCGATTCTACTTACCAACAAGACTTAACAGAGTCGACCAGGAAATAAGAGGAATGCCAAACATGTACAGCTTCAGCAAAGTAGTTCATTGCGCCTATGAATCTGGCAAAAGGACCATTGGAAAGGATTGTCATCGATATTTAGTCCCTTTACTAGACACTAGACGTGGAAGAAATATATTTTTGTACTATCTGATGACCTACCCGACGGACAGACATTATTGATGCCTGATATGGAAGCTACAACCATGACTATTGCTAAAACTAGGACGACAAGGTATCATCCACAGAATGATGGACCAGTGGAACGCTTCAATTTTCCCGTATTTGATTATGTTTGACCGAGAAATTACACTGCCTGGAGATCTCCTGTTCGATGAGCCTCCAAAGCAGAACGAGAAGTCGGTCACGTGGACTATGTAAAGGGAACACGGGAGAAGATATGAAAAGTCCACGAGATATCCAGTAAAAATATTCAGATATCCAGCGATCGTCAGAAACGAGTTTATAATCTAAATGACTTGAGTTTACGATCTGTTTTTTTTTAGTTTATGAGGTATCCAGAGCGTCCTCAAAACGGGAGAGGCAGTGTGGCTGCATGACAACCGTCGAAGAAGGGAGATTTTTCCGACGTTACAGAAACCATGGATTGGGCCATTTTTCGTGACGGGACTGCCTGACTGCAAATGGGCCCTGTTGCTGAAGTAAAAGTAGTTCCTCAAACAGACTAAACCCTTTAATGGTTCGACGCCAAACTGGATGAAATGGACAAAATCGTACTGAGCGAAGTGGATGGCACATGGTTGGGGAGCATTGAGACCAAAATACTAGTAGACCTTCACACACAAAAAAAAAAACACTAACCGGCCAGTTTTGGACAGAACATGGAGACATCACCCTCCAAGCCCGATAAGAAATCCTCTGTATCTCATCTGACTTGTAACTGTGGATGTTGGCGTATAAAATACAGATACGGTCGGTATTGGTGAGGCGTAATTGAGGCCGTGTGGAGGAGGTAGTGTGCGACTTTTGACCTTGGGGTGATGGATTGACCTTTAAGTGCATGTATATACGGATATGTGCATTGGATCAGTTGTGGAAGTCGGTGTGGGGATGGGGATCGGATGGGAATCGAGCTGATGTGTAGACGAACTTTGAACTTTGAACTCTCACGTCATCATGCGCATCCGCGCTCGACAGAGAGGACTGTTGTGGGAGTTTTGCCACGGTTTTGATCATCATTGGTCAAAGTGTGTCATAGTGAAGCTCTCGTTATCTAGAGTAAGATGCGGGTACTTTCATGGTTGTTGTATATCATTGATTTATGCGGCCTTTGACGCTCATACGCACTCGGTAAGGAGGCATGTTGGGGACCAAAAATGCTCTAGGGGAATACAGAGAGTATTGGATGGAGAAAGCCGAAACTTTATCCCATAAAGCGTTCGCATCCAGGCTACGACGGCCTTCACGTCAACTGTATGTAATTACAACACATATAAGGGAACTCGTGATAATATGAAATCGCTGGACCCGGTTTTTAACAGAGCCCTACACCAAGTTGGGATGCAACTGTACGCCGGCAATAAAAGCATGCGTTGTCATCTTCATGGAAGACATCCAATGGGTGACCCGACTATGTCTCCTGCTTCATAATAAACAGATACTACCTAAAACCAGAACTAACCGTGTCAAGAATCTGCTGAGCGGGCATCGAGAATTTCAGACCTTTGCGGAAATTATATCTTATTCTCTCTCTCATCAACTGACCCCAGTTTCAGTGAACACCTCAACACCCACTCATTGCGTTGATTCCCATCAACTCCTGGTAACGCCCACCTTAACACCCGGAATGCCGGGTTACGCCCATCAACGCCCAACGTACGGAATTTGGTAACTCACTGTTTCTAATGTTATTTTTTTAACTTTACATATGTTAAGCTTTGGATAATGATTTTCGCAAGCACACACAAATAGTGTGTGGTTACCATTCTGGTCCCCAATTCAGGTTAGCTTTTCTGGGTATTCTTACATTTATCATGTTTACCCCATGTTGAGACGTTTACTCCATGAGACTCCCTCGATGCTCATCCATTCAAATCAGATGAGTTAGTTATTTGAGCTGATCTGTCATCACAGCTCCCGAGCTAGCGTATCTAATCCCCCTGAAACAGGTGCTAGAGGTCATGTGATTACTGCTGAGATACTAAAGCTACGTTCGAGAATCCTCCGTATTGCAGTCGTAATGTGAGATGCCGAGAGAAGCTTTCCTGTGGAGTCACAGTTCAGACCTATATCTCTATACAAAATGAATCGGGCCTTCTCTCTTGTCGACTTCACGACAAAAGAGATGATTACAATTTCGACATAGGACTCATGTATATTGCGTTTAGTGATTATTTCGCTCTCCAACAATAAATTCAACGAAAATAATACACGTTACACAAAGATATACTCCGAAATGTTACCTCACCCCCATACTACACGTATTTCTACATAAGGGGCATTTAGGTGTGATTGTTTGAATTTGTGTGTACTTCAATGTCCTCAGGCCAAGGCCTGTGTGAGAGAACATCTTTTTCTGATATCATAGGTACATTTCTGTAATTAACGTTATCGTTTTGAGATATATTCATTTATATGGCATACCCTCAGACCTTAACTTTGATATTGGAGAATATCGCGAATTGACCTCTACGAAAAACATTGGCGTGTAGAAAAAAAGCTATGCCAGAATTTGACGCGACATCCACCCTAGAAATGCTCCAGGAAGGTTGCCCTACCATAATATACAGTCAGACCTTTGGTGTGGGTTGAGCGAACTTCTTATTTAAGGCCCCTACAAGGCTCCGGAACTACTGATGCTGTCTGACCGAAGCTATCGTCACTGTGGCCATATCCCACTCAGAAGAATATTACCATCTGATACAGTTTTGACCATAGCTGTCATTGTTTCCCCGTGGGTACTCTCTGTGAGTGGATATGACTATCTCAAACCTACACTCTCCAGTTTGACCATAGCTGTCATTGTTTCCCCGTGGGTACTCTCTGTGAGTGGATATGACTATCTCAAACCTACACTATCCAGTTTGACCATAGCTGTCATTGTTTCCCCGTGGGTACTCTCGGTGAGTGGATATGACTATCTCAAACCTACACTATCCAGTTTGACCATAGCTGTCATTGTTTCCTCATGGGTACTCTCTGTGAGTGGATATGACTATCTCAAACCGACACTATCCAGTTTGACCATAGCTGTCATTGTTTCCTCATGGGTACTCTCTGTGAGTGGATATGACTATCTCAAACCGACACTATCCAGTTTGACCATAGCTGTCATTGTTTCCTCATGGGTACTCTCTGGGAGTGGATATGACTATCTCAAACCGACACTATCCAGTTTGACCATAGCTGTCATTGTTTCCTCATGGGTACTCTCTGTGAGTGGATATGACTATCTCAAACCGACACTATCCAGTTTGACCATAGCTGTCATTGTTTCCTCATGGGTACTCTCTGTGAGTGGATATGACTATCTCAAACCGACACTATCCAGTTTGACCATAGCTGTCATTGTTTCCTCATGGGTACTCTCTGTGAGTGGATATGACTATCTCAAACCGACACTATCCAGTTTGACCATAGCTGTCATTGTTTCCTTATGGGTACTCTCTGTGAGTGGATATGACTATCTCAAACCGACACTATCCAGTTTGACCATAGCTGTCATTGTTTCCTCATGGGTACTCTCTGTGAGTGGATATGACTATCTCAAACCGACACTATCCAGTTTGACCATAGCTGTCATTGTTTCCTCATGGGTACTCTCTGTGAGTGGATATGACTATATCAAACCGACACTATCCAGTTTGACCATAGCTGTCATTGTTTCCCCGTGGGTTCTCTCTGTGAGTGGATATGACTATCTCAAACCTACACTATCCAGTTTGACCATACCTGTCATTGTTTCCTCATGGGTACTCTCTGTGAGTGGATATGACTATCTCAAACCGACACTATCCAGTTTGACCATAGCTGTCATTGTTTCCTCATGGGTACTCTCTGTAAGTGGATATGACTATCTCAAACCGACACTATCCAGTTTGACCATAGCTGTCATTGTTTCCTCATGGGTACTCTCTGTGAGTGGATATGACTATCTCAAACCGACACTATCCAGTTTGACCATAGCTGTCATTGTTTCCTCATGGGTACTCTCTGTGAGTGGATATGACTATCTCAAACCGACACTATCCAGTTTGACCATAGCTGTCATTGTTTCCCATGGGTACTCTCTGTGAGTGGATATGACTATCTCAAACCGACACTATCCAGTTTGACCATAGCTGTCATTGTTTCCTCATGGGTACTCTCTGTGAGTGGATATGACTATCTCAAACCGACACTATCCAGTTTGACCATAGCTGTCATTGTTTCCTCATGGGTACTCTCTGTGAGTGGATATGACTATCTCAAACCGACACTATCCAGTTTGACCATAGCTGTCATTGTTTCCTCATGGGTACTCTCTGTGAGTGGATATGACTATATCAAACCGACACTATCCAGTTTGACCATAGCTGTCATTGTTTCCCCCTGGGTCCTCTCTGGGAGTGGATATGACTATCTCAAACATACACTATCCAGTTTGACCATGGCTGTCATTGTTTCCTCGTGGGTCCTCTCTGGGAGTGGATATGACTATCTCAAACCGACACTATCCAGTTTAATCATAGCTGTCATTGTTTCCTCGTGGGTCCTCTCTGGGAGTGGATATGACAATCTCAAACCGAAAATATCCAGTTTGACCATAGCTGTCATTGTTTCCCCGTGGGTCCTCTCTGGGAGTGGATATGACAATCTCAAACCGAAAATATCCAGTCTGACCATAGCTGTCATTGCTTCCCCGTGGGTCCTCTCTGGGAGTGGATATGACAATCTCAAACCGAAAATATCCAGTTTGACCATAGCTGTCCTTGTTTCCTCGTGGGTACTCTCTGTGAGGGAATATGACTATCTCAAACCGACAATATCCAGTTTAATCATAGCTGTCATTGTTTCCCCTTAGGTCCTCTCTGGGAGTGGATATGACTATCTCAAACCTACACTATCCAGTTTGACCATAGCTGTCATTGTTTCCTCGTGGGTACTCTCTGGGAGTGGATATGACTATCTCAAACCGACACTATCCAGTTTAATCATAGCTGTCATTGCTTCCTCGTGGGTCCTCTCTGGGAGTGGATATGACAATCTTAAATCGAAAATATCCAGTTTGACCATAGCTGTCATTGTTTCCGCGTGGGTCCTCTCTGGGAGTGGATATGACTATATCAAACCGACAATATCCAGTTTGACCATAGCTGTCATTGTTTCCTCGTGGGTCCTATCTGGGAGTGGATATGACAATCTCAAACCGAAAATATCCAGTCTGACCATAGCTGTCATTGTTTCCCCGTGGGTCCTCTCTGGGAGTGGATATGACTATATCAAACCGACAATATACAGTTTAATCATAGCTGTCATTGTTTCCGCGTGGGTCCTCTCTGGGAGTGGATATGACAATCTCAAACCGAAAATATCCAGTTTGACCATAGCTGTCATTGTTTCCTCATGGGTCCTCTCTGTGAGTGGATATGACTATCTCAAACCGACACTATCCAGTTTGACCATAGCTGTCATTGTTTCCCCTTAGGTCCTCTCTGGGAGTGGATATGACTATCTCAAACCTACACTATCCAGTTTGACCATAGCTGTCATTGTTTCCTCGTGGGTACTCTCTGGGAGTGGATATGACTATCTCAAACCGACACTATCCAGTTTGACCATAGCTGTCATTGTTTCCCCGTGGGTCCTCTCTGGGAGTGGATATGACTATATCAAACCGACAATATCCAGTTTGACCATAGCTGTCATTGTTTCCTCGTGGGTCCTCTCTGGGGGTGGATATGACAATACCCAGTTTGACCATAGCTGTCATTGTTTTCTCGTGGGTCCTCTCTGGGAGTGAATATGACTATCCCAAACCCACACCATCCAGGCGTTCACTGTATCGTGATATATGATCTACATTAACTGTACATACAATCCTAAGCTCGACTGTCAGCATACTCTCGGGGACTTCGATGGGGAAAGAGGCATATGTATGAAGCTGACACACTGGCCCTGTCATGCCTTCGTAAGCGACGTTCTGTAACTGTCAATCGCCTGGTAGCTAATCCCTCGAATTCTTTCTATCCAGGGCATATCGGTCTAATATTTCCACTGATTTTCTTAATCAGAATCGTTGTTTTACAAGTCCAAAGTTACACTGTCTTCGTCAGTTAGATATTTAATATTACTATCTGTTTTGATAATCATCTTATTGAATAGATATGTCCACATATTAATGGTTTGCCTGAGAGCTTCATCATAGAATATATCGTATACAGTTAGGCGCCCCCTTAGGCCAACTTTCATTGTGAATATAATCGTTTTGTATGCCGTGCAAATTAACAAGGAGTTCATAATAGGCTTGAGGTGAAGTTTTTCTCGCCTCTTGAATATAATCTTCCTTAGCTTTCACCCGATTCATCTTCATCCTCAGTGGCGTAACCAAACAATTACAAAGGGGGGTGTGAGTATCCCAGGACATAGGGCGAGGGTGAGGGTTTTAGCCGCTTTAGGCCCCGGAAGCTCCGGGGTCTCAAACGACCACAGGCGAGATCTGAACTGTTTTCCCGGCTTTTACCAGACTGACTTTTATCTACAGATTGACGAAAATAATAGAAATGAACAGTATCATTTCATATATTTCAAGTGTGAACAGGGTACTACGCATTCAATTAGTTACATAAGTAGTAGTGTAAGGGTGATCTGAGTCACATTTCACCCGGATGTAACTATGACGTCACAACATCCGATGGTGGCGCCAACTGTACACATTGGTGGCAAAAACCCGCACTAGGGGGAGACAACTCGATCTGCATATTGGCGGTTGTGGGAGTGGGACCAAGATGGCGGCTGTGGGAGTGGGACCAAGATGGCGGCTGTGGGAGTGGGGTCAAGATGGCGGCTGTGGGAGTGGGGCCAAGATGGCGGCTGATGTGGGACCAAGATGGCGGCGGTGTGGGACCAAGATGGCGGCGTGTGGGGTACAAGATGGCGGCATCGAGTGAGAGATCAAGGCATGTCCTGACTTGTTCTGCGTTGTACAGTTCTGCCATGCGGAGGATGGGTACTAGGATTTCGCTGACGTCCTAGTAATAAACATAATCTATAGGTGTTGTACCATGTTAATAGGATCAGTCTAGCATCTGTACCACCCTAGGGTCGAGCGTTTATTGTCCCGTGTATCTCCGCAAAAAATCAACAAACAAAATGGCGGCTCCAGGATGGTGTGGGAACGCCCTTTCCACATCACGGCGTCGATCCAAACCATAGCGCCATCTGCACACATTGACGCAAGGGAGACAACTCGTGTGGACCAAGGGTATGGAAATAGACGTTTTGGAGCTAGGGGAGTTACTCAAGGTCCAATGGGATCATATGAGGTATCAAAGTGAAGCCTATGTGAGGGGGCATCTGATGGGCTGGGTGTGGGGTTGAACTAGTGGCATTCTGCGCATGCGCGGTGGCCCAAGGGTATGAAAATAGCCATTTTGGAGCTAGGGGAGTTACTCATGGTCCAATGGGGTCATATGAGGTATCAAAGTGAAGCATTCGTGAAGGGGCATCTGATGGGCTGGGTGTGGGGTTGAAATAGTGGCATTCTGCGCATGCGCGGTGGCCCAAGTGTATGGAAATAGACGTGTTGGAGCTAGGGGAGGCACTCATGGGCCGATGGGGTCGAGTGAGGTATCAAAATGAAGCATGCGTGAAGGGGCATCTAATGGGCTGGGTGTGGGGTTGACATAGGGTCATGCTGCGCATGCGCGGTGGCCCAAGGGTATGGAAATAGACATTTTGAGAGCTAGGGGAGTTACTCATGGTCCAGTGGGGTCGAGTGAGGTATCAAAGTGAAGCCTAGGTGAGGGGGCATCTGACTGCACTAGCGGCTCGGGCGTTGTCACCATTCTGCGCATGCGCGGTGGCCCAAGGGTATGGAAATAGCCATTTTGGAGCTAGGGGAGTTACTCATGGTCCAATGGGGTCATATAAGGTATCAAAGTGAAGCATTCGTGAAGGGGCATCTGATGGGCTGGGTGTGGGGTTGACATAGCGGCATTCTGCGCATGCGCGGTGGCCCAAGGCTATGAACATAGACGTTTTGGGCTCGAGCGGGGTTTCTCATGGGCCGATGGGATCGAGTGAGGTATCCATGTGAAGCCTAGGTGAGGGGGCTAGACTAGGGTGTCGTTTCCATTCTGCTGCGCAGGTCACGTGGGTTGTGACGCCACTTCCGGTTGGGGTGAATGGAGCGTGACCTTTGGTACATGTCTAGACTTGTTTGTGTGTGTTGATGTACTGGGGGGGTTTTCTTCCCACAATGGCGTTCATCTTCGGACGTGGTTTGGTGGGTCTGCGCAAGTGTGTGTGTGTGACGTCACTTCCGGTTTTCACTAAAACTACCTCCAAACCCAGAAGAGTTCCAACGTTCAACCCTCCGGGGTGTTTTCCCGGCGGGCCCCGGCGCCCCCCAGCGCGCCCCGGCCGCAGCGCGCGCGGGTTCTCCGGCCGCAGCGCGCGCGCGCGCGTCAATGTAAGGAGAGGTTAAATCGACAACATAGAACTTATAGTCATAAACTTAATCTATACGTGTTGGACGAGTCTTCACTCACCGTATACACGTACCTCAATGAAATGCCCACTCCAAACCTAGACCCAAAACACGTACTTGGTCTGTGGGCTGATTTCATTGGCTCTCTATTTTTACTATAGTGCGCTTGCATTCTAACCTTGATGGGCTACATTTTGGCCCCATCCTACACCACTGATTTCAGTTTGACTGAATCTCCACATTGGGCATTTATGCATTATGAATAAAACACACAAGACAGGGGTTTTTTTTGGTGAGATCTCATTTTTTTATTCAGTGAACAACAACAACGTGAGAACAACCACGTGAAAACTGAAGCCCAGAACAAGGGGCTTGTACATTGAAAGAACTGAAGCCCAGAACAGGGGGGCTTGTAAACTGAAGCCCAGAACAGGGGGCTTTTAAACTTAAGCCCAGAACAGCGGGCGTGTGTACATTGAAAGAATTCAAGCCCAGAACGGGACTTGTACATTGAAATGATGGGCGGCCCAGTCATATACGAGTACATCTCGGTCCTCAGCCTTGGGGTACTCGTCAAACATCTGTACGATGGTAGATAAGGGTCTTCCCCGGCATCGATGGTACAGGTAAAACAAGCAATATTGTCCGCACACGCTACTGGTCAGGCTTTGCAACGTTTGACTGTTCCAACACCACGTCTCTGTGCCTTGATCCATGAAGTCTGTTAAATCGGGATGGAGGGTGGCAGGCCGTACGGGTCAAAGTATTCGCCCTGCTGTTCTGTCAAGTACACGGCCACCCAATGTTCACCGGGCCGATCCATCGGGTCCGTGTTGAGAACGTAAGCAGCAGGATACACACGGTCTAATGGGAACACATCTCGGGCGAACACCCCTTGAAACATCATACGTGTCTCTGGGTCATTCTCCAGCACGGTGGTTATCTGGTCTGTATCCATGTTAGGTGGAGAAGTCACACAGCACGTTGCGCGCTTTGTCCACTTGAATGATGTTGTCAAACTCGGCGTAGCAGATCACATTGACGGTGCTCCGGAGGCTCGTAGAAAGTGGATTTCCAACCGTAAATTGCCTTGCTTGGCCAGGGCCAGCTGATGGTCGTTCTCTAAGGTGGGGGTCAGATCGAAACAGAACAACATGTATCCGTTCCCGTAGTCCTCCCGACTGATGAAATTCCCTTCGTCCTGGTTGATTTGACCGGTGGCTGTAAACAGGCTCTGATAGGCTAGAATGAAATTCGCGCGCCCAAAGTTCGGGGTTAAGGCCGTGGCTGGCACCTGTTGTCCATCCACATGCAGGGCCACAAAATTGATGCCGAAATGTTTAAAGTCAAACGGATTCTCTGGGTAGGCTCCACTGAAACTGGTATTTTCCACACAGGCCAGGATCAATCGCTTGGGTAGTTCCCCCAGGAACAGGTTTTCTTTGTTGGCGCTCATATTTCCAGCAGACATAGAGAGAGAACACTTTGGTTTGTACACGTCGGATAGGGTACTGGGCTGGTTTTGTTTCCAAGGCTTTCATGTGTCCCAATTGAACGGCTGGATTCGGTTTCACTTTTCGGACATACAGGACTGCGTCTTCGATGACAATCTTATAGTCAGCTACATGCGCCTCTACGTTAGTGGCCATCAAGGCGAAGGTGGGAGGCGCCCGTATCAGTCGGATTTTGATGGGGATCTTGTTCAAGAGGTATCGGTCTTGCATGAACATGTCTGCGTGCAGTCGACCGATCATATCCACCGAGACGCCGTTCGCAGTCAAAGCCTTCCGTTTGCTATATCCCGTATTGTCGTTCTCTGCGCCCATGTGCTCGGCTTTGTCCTGGTAGAATAAAGCGGCTGTCAGTTGAGATTTTTTAGCCTCTCGCCCATGCGACAACAGCGTCTCGATGTAGGCTCGATAGGGTACGTGTTGGTCGAGTCACTGATGAGTTTGTCGCTGAGAAATATATCCACCTGTTGAAACATCGAGTGCAGCCAGAGATTCGTCGGGCCCACCGTTGCTTGGTCGGCGATTCTGGTGCCATCTCCATTGACGATCTTGGCTTTCACATACAAGTATGTATGGGCTAAATCCACATAGACCGTATCCGCATTACTGATGGTGAACTCGATGGGCCCTGTTGCGTTGATGCTGGACAGCGGGAGATGTTCCACCCATAATCTTTGTTCGGCACTGGTCTGTGTGGGCGGCACGGTCCACAAATCAAATTCACTGTTGGTGGAGGGGCAGGACTCGGCGTGGATCAAGGACATGTTTTAAGAAAAGATATCCCGGGTCTTCGATGTGCGTCGTCGCTGGGTCGGTCGTCGACTGGTGCGTGGTCTCGGTGGGGCAGCTCTTTTATTCCCTACGGTGCGTTGTGCTTTGGCCACCAAGACGCCTCCCGCTTTTTTGGCCCGCCGTTTCAAGGCTTCTTTGGGTGCCGTACCCCCCAAGATATCACCGGCCACTTGCAGTCCACTGCGTACCGCTTGTTTGCCGATTGCTTTCACCCCACGCGTCACCAAGGGCGGGAACGTTTTGACGATGCTGCCGAGTATGTGCAGGTCTTTTATTCCCCACGGTGCGTTGTGCTTTGGCGACCAAGACGCCTCCTGCTTCTTTGGCCCGCCGTTTCAAGGCTTCTTTGGGTGCCGTACCCCCAAGACATCACCGGCGACTTGCAGTCCACTGCGTACCGCTTGTTTGCCGATTGCTTTCACCCCACGCGTCACCAAGGGCAGGAACGTTTTGACGATGCTCCCGAGTATGTTCCCCAGTCCATGTCCACGTTGCATGCGTGCACCACTAAACACCGGAAAGCCACCCCGGCCTGTTGGGCATAATAGTCCATATAGCTGCGTGCATCGCACTCGTAAGGCACCTTCATTATGCAAAGTGGGGAGCACGTGCTTGTCGAAAATGAAGTGTCACCACCACTTTGCCGCGTTCGAATGCCACCGGTCGTCCCGTGTCATCTCTTATATCCACCGTGATCGTGTTGATGTGGGTTTGTCGTACAGGCAGGTAGAGCATGTGGGTGAAACTGTGGGTGACTTGATCTCCATACAACTTTTTAATGGGCACCACCCGTAACAGAGGTGTGTTGATATCTCCCACGATGTGGTTGTCCACCACGTCCGA